>BQNB010079645.1:4772-16703 GCA_026074375.1 Tanacetum coccineum | reverse complement strand
TTAATCTTTGATCATCAAAAATTTATAAAATGGGTGTTTGTGGTGTGATGGTGGCGTCAAAAGCAAGAGAGAAAGAGAGGAGTGTAGAATTTTGGTGAAGATTATAAGTTATGTGTGTGTGTGTTTTGATCCCCCTTAGGTTAATGGGAAGAGTTATAAAAAAAACTTGTCCCACATTTTGTAAATGCGGGTATTATCAAAGTCCGATATTAAAAAAAGTACGATTTGTAGTCGTTTTTCGTAAAAAGTAAAAATAGTACGAGACACGAAAAATAAAAACGAACGTAATAAAATTATTTCTACGGAAATTCGATAACATAAACGTCGATACTTAACGTAGGATTCTCCGGTTCTTCGTTGACGTTACTCAATTTGCAGACGTAAGACCCTAATTTCTTCCGGTTAATAGTGAGTTCACATCTCAACATAAAAATAAAAATTATATTTAATACTCGAGAATAAAATAACAACCTGAATTTGACGGATTGTCACAGCATTTCCCCCTAAAAAGGGATCTTCGTCCCTGAAGATCAATTCATCTTGTTGCCCGCTTCTTATTAAAATCAAAGAGATGTGGGTATTTCTTCCACATCTGGTCCTCCCGTTCCCAAGTATACTCCGGTCCACGACTCGAGTTCCATCGAACTTTAACTATAGGAATCCGACTTTGCTTAAGTTGTTTCACTTCTCTATCCATGATTTCAATGGGTTCTTCGATGAAATGCAACTTCTCGTCGATCCTTACTTCGTCGAGTGGAATGATAAGTTCTTCATCCGATAAACATTTCTTCAAGTTTGAAACATGGAATGTATTGTGTATTCCTTGAAGCTCTCGGGGTAACTCCAGTTTATATGCCACCGGACCTACTCTTGATAAAATCTTGAATGGTCCAATATAACGGGGACTTAATTTCCCACGTTTTCCAAATCGAACAACACCTTTCCACGGTGATACTTTCAGCATAACTTTGTCACCCACTTCGAACTCCAAAGGTTTACGTCTCACATCCGCATAACTTTTCTGTCTACTACGAGCAGCTAATAATCGGTTCTTGATTTGCACAATCATCTCTGTCGTTTCGCGAATCATTTCTGGTCCAGTGAGTTGGGCATCTCCAACCTCACTCCAACATACAGGCGATCGACATTTCCTTCCGTATAGAGCTTCAAAAGGTGCGGCTTTAATACTAGCGTGATAACTATTATTGTATGAGAATTCAGCCAGAGGTAAGTGCTTGTCCCAGCCACTACCAAAGTCAATCACGCAAGCACGCAACATGTCTTCTAATGTCTGTATTGTTCTTTCACTCTGACCATCAGTTTCAGGATGGTAAGCAGTGCTCATATCCAAATTCGTTCCTAATGACTTTTGCAGAGATCTCCAAAATCTTGATGCGAAACGAGGGTCTCGGTCCGAAATAATCGACACAGGCCCACAGGCACCCCGGCCACAAAAACAATTTCCTTCAAATAAATCGAGTAACTTCTCCCATTTTTATAGCTTCTCATTCATTGGCATAAAGTGCGCAATGAGTCAATCGGGTCACAATGACCCAAATTGAATCATATCCAATGGTGTTCTGGAACTTTGTAATGATTCCATTGTAATTCTTTCCCATTTCCAAACAGAATTTCCGGCTGCTAAATAACCTGACGGCTTTTGGTGTTCAGCCTTGACTTTAGCACATATCAATGCACTACTGACATATGTCGCAATGTCAGCTTTCATATTCGACCCACCGTATAACTTCCCTCAAATAGGTACATTCTATCCATCCAGGATGAAAAGAGTATTTTGATTAGAGTTACCAAACATGATTAGACCTCTCAATCTCACAAAAAATGTAACCCTATTCGTCCTTTCAGAGATTTCGTACCTTCGATCTAACCTTCAAATGGCTCCCCTTTGCCACGAAATCCTTCGGCACCAATATTTTCCTCTTTGCACGCTTCAACTTGTGCATTTCGAATTTGTTTGGGTAAATTGTTATGTACCGTCACCACTAAAGCATGCACTCGAATCGGTTCCTTATCCTTTTTGCTCCTACATGCATCATGCGACAAACATTCGCCTTTCCCGGTGATAACGGGATAACCAACAAATGAAATCACTCAGACGTTAATCCATCTACCTGCCTCATATTTTAAGCTCTTTCTGATCCAAAATATATTGTATGCTTTGTGATCGTGTATACCTATACATTTAGTATTTCGTACAAAAAAATGAATGTTCCATAAGTAAAGAGCAAAAACCCCACCGGGGGAGGGGGGGGGGGGGGGGGGGGGCTCAATCCTCCAAATAATGTAACCCTACTCGTCCTCAGAGATTTCGTACCAACGGATCTAACTTCAAATGGCTCCCCTTTGCCACGGACATCCTTCGGCACCAATTATTTTCCTCTTTGCTTGCTTCAAACTTGTCCATTTCGATATTGTTTTATGGTAAAATTGTGTTATGTACCGTCACCACTAAAGCATGGCCACTCGAATCGGTCCTTATCCTTTTTGCTGCAACGCATCAGCGACAACATTCGCCTTTTATTTCCCGGTATGATAACGGATTACACAAATGTAATCACTCAGAAGTTTAATCCAACTAACGCTGCCGGTCATATTTAGCTCTTTTCTGATCCAAAATTATATTGTAGGCGTTGTTATCGGTGAATACCTTGACATTTAGGTTCGTACAAATAATGTCTCCATAGTAAAGAGCAAAAACCACCGCTCATAATATTCCAAGTCAATGGGATTTGTATAATTTTCTACATTACATTCTAAGTTGCATCAGAGGCGTAACGCAATCACCTTTTCCCGCTGCATGCAAAACAGCTCCAAATCCTTTAAGGGATGCATCGCAATATACAACAAAGTCTTCACTCCTTTGGTAGTGATAATATTGGCGCACTACATAATTTCAGCTTCAATGTTTGAAATGCTCCTCTTAGGTCGAGTCGCCCCACACATACACTTATTTTTTCTGAGTGAGGGTTTTATTAAGGATTTGGAATATTAGAGAAAACTCCTTATTAAACCTTCGATAAAACCCTTCCTGCCAAACCCAAAAATTGTTTGCAGCTTCCCGTGGTGTAGTCCCCGGTGCAAAAGCCCAATTTTTAATGGCTTCGATCTTCGTAGGATCAACATAAACTCCATTACTATCAATCAGATGCTAAGAATTCACAAATCAAGCCAAAAATCACATTCTAACGGAACTACTAGGTATAAAAAAGTTGGACCAAAAAATACGAAAACTTAGCGTACAAAAATGTTCGCTCCTTATCTAAGTGCCCATGAGAGTCTCAAATGTTTAACCATGTTCTCTTTTTTTTGGAATGAAGATCCGAATGTCCACAATGAATACAATCTATGAACTTAGCAAGATAACGGTTTGCACACGCGATTCATCAAATTCCATGCATACGCAGGTGATTATGTCAGTCCAAAAGCATTACTCGAAAAACGCATAAGGTCCATAACGAGTTCTAACTTGTAATTGGAAGGTCCTTCCTCGCGGATACAAGTTGAGATAACTAGAACCGTAAATCAATCTTCGAATAAAACACTAAACCTTGCAGCTAGATCGAATAAGTCATCAATCCTCGGTAAATGGATATCTATTCTTGATTAGTCACTTGATCTTCCGGTAATCAATGCACATTCAGGAACGATCCATCCTGCCCTTCCTTTACGAACAAATCGGAAGCTCCCCACTGGTGATCGACTCGGTCCGGAAGAAAACCTTTTCTCTAACAACTCTCTGCATTTCTTGGACTACATCTTTTCATTTCAGATGGGCTTAAAAAGTTATATGGGTCGTCACCATCCACCGGCGCAGCACCGAGACTAAAATCAATAACAAAATTCAACATTGCCAAGTGTTGGTGGAACTTCAGAGTAATTCATCGGTAAAGACCTCGGAAAATCTTGATAACAGAACATTGCTTCCGTAATCGCTTCTCTTCCCTTTGATTCTTGTTTCAGTTACTTGAGCGAAGAATAACTCACCAACCCTTCTCGATATACGTTTGATCCGATAATGCAAGAAACGATCTTCAAACGAGAATTAAGATAGATCGCCTGCGAATAACCAAGCTTCTTACCTTCCAGGGGATATCCTAGTACCTTTTTCTCTCCACACAAAAATAGAGCAGCATCATATCGTGAATAACCAATCTATTCCCAATAATGATATCAGAAACTTCCTATTCTATTACCATTAAATCGATAGGAAAAGAACGTTTAAAAGATTAAAGTGTACATCCTATTAACACATATGTTGTACTTACACTTTTTCCCCATCGGCCCAGTTCGACTTCAATATCTAGTATCTAACTCAACCGGTTCCATATCAATAAGTACTAATATTTGAAGACAACAAAACTTTGGTCGGACCAAACCCAATCACATAAAGTATCGCATATCGATTATTAAGTACGAATGTACCAGTAACGACTTTCGGATCTTGCTGAGCATCCACAACATCCCCAACTTGTAAACCCTCCACGGTTATTATCACCTGTCCCATCTCTTTTTCACATAGGGCAATCTCGCTTTCGGTGACCCTTTTTCCATTGCAATTAAAACCATCAACAATCCCTATTATCTGTCGAGGCTATCCAACACGCAGCAGTCTTGTGCCCCAACTTACCATCAAACACTATCACATTTCCAACAATCCCATCATTGCTTCTATTCTTCAATCGTGACAAACTATGTTGTCATTTGGGTGCAGCATTGGTCATAGCTCCAGCATTAGCCCTTCTTTGGTTTTGTCGACGATTTAATCGCGTCCGATTGTCACCACGACCACCACGATCTCCTCACCTTTTCTCTGTTCTCACCTCAGAACCTTATCAGTCTTGTCTTGTATTATTTGTCCCATGAGCTGATAAGCCATACAAACAGCTTCATCAATAATAGTAGGTCTTGATGATGTCACATCACCACGTATATTCTTCAACAATCCACGAATATACTGTTCCACCATCACCGTTTAGGCTCTACATTCTAGACATAAAAGGGCCAATTCATGGAAACGATTGGTAGACCCACAATAGCATGTCCTTTAACTTCAAGTTGTACAATTCTTGCTCCAGCCTTTGCAACACACTTCGAGGACAAAATTCCTCAGTCATCCACTTTCTCACTTCAGTCCATGGAGTACCATTAGCAACATCAATACCCATGGAACAATCCTTACCAGTTCCACCAAGTCAATGCAACACCTTGGAGTAGCAGTTGCAAATTTCACCTATCCTTTTTCTTTGCAATCTGATTTCCGGGACACAATATCTAGTTTTTCTCAAACCACTGACATAATCCCACGGCACCTTTGGTGCCTTTAAAAAGTTGTGGGTCACACTTCATGAATGTTACGTAAGTACACCTAGTGTGTTTTTAGTCCGATATTAAAAAAAGTACGATTTGTAGTCGTTTTTCGTAAAAAGTAAAAATAGTACGAGACACAAAAAATAAAAACGAACGTAATAAAATTATTTCTACGAAAATTCGTTAAACATAGAAGCTCTATACTAACTTAGGGATTCTCCTCTCTTCCGCGTTTCTTCGGTCTAGAACCGTTACTCAATTTGCAGACGTAAGACCCTAATTTCTTCTTTTCTTCCGGTTAATTAGTGAGTTCGACAATTCTCAACAAAAAAAAGAAAATTTTATTACTACAGCTAGAATAGAAATAACGAACCATTGAATTTGACGATTGTTCACAAGATTACAAAATGAAAGAAGTTGATTCAAGTGATCAAGATTCACACAGACCACAATGTTGCAGATCTTCTCACAAAGGCATTTGATGTTCGTTGATTTAACTTTTTGATTGCTAGCGTTGGATTACTCAATCTTTGAAGCTAAAATTTGTTGGAGTAATGATTGATGAGGTTTGAAGTTAAAACTGGTAGTTGTAAGGTTAATACTGCAATGTAGAAAATTAGTACTGCCAGGCAAAAGTTAGTACCGCTGAGCCAAAATTAGTACTGCTAAGATATCATTAGAGTTACAACTGCTGAGCAAATTCTTAACCTCTGAAGCATTATTTGAGGGGAGGTCAATTAAGAATAAATGAAAGTGATTAAAACATCAAGTAGATATAGATGAAGGGTCAGGACAACCTGCTGATCCCCAACCCACATCCACATTCACTCAACTCTATCATAAAGAAACAAATCATTGTTCCATCATCATATCAACATAAAAAGACCCACAAACCTAGGAAAGCCATAAAGACCACTGAGATATGGGGGTGGGGTGGGGGGGGGGGTGGGTCTGGGGGGGGGGTTTGGGGGGGGGGGGGGGGGGGGGGGGGGGGGGGGGGGGGTGCAGGGGGGGGGGGGGGGGGGTGGGGGTGAGTGGGGAGCGGCCGAGGGGGGAGGAGGGGGGGGGGGGGGGGGGTGGGTTAACCTTGTTGCAATGAACTACTCAAATACAATGTATTTTTGGTACGTTTTTAGACATTTAAGTCCGTTTTTAATGGAAAATGGTATGTGTAATTAAGCACATACCATTGTGCTTAATGAAGATTTCTACCAATTTTGATATGTGTAAAATACACATATCCGTTTAGTTTGGGGAATTTTGATATGTGTAAAATACACATATTCGTTTATACCTAAAATAACCCAATTAAACCCAAAACAAACTAAAAATGGCAAAAATATACTTGTTTTTGTGTTTTGTGTGTGCAGGTATAGATAAATCAAAAAATCACAAGAAAACCACCAAAAAACGGACAAACACGAACACGAGAAACGGAAGAGCACAAGAGAAGCCAGAAATTCAAAGCCAAAGCCAGAAAAAGTCAACCTTCAGTCAAATTGGTCAAACCTTGGTCAACAGAAGTCAACCCATAAAAGACAAAAAACTCAAAATGTTTCAAATCAACCCTCCAAGTTTCAGAAAGTTACCATATTGGTCCCCAAGGCTTAATGGGCCTTAAACCCCTTAAATACCCTACCCGGATCCAAAAGCCCAAATCCTAAAAGCCCATTACCCTTTTATATAACTCCAGGGACTCAAGTGGCCAAAAATAAAAGTCATTTAACACTATGACTTTTATTAAACAAAGAGAGGGGCCAGTTTTGCAATTAACCCAAACTCTACCCCTTTTACCCGTTTTTCAGTTATAAAAAAGGCGCCAAGTTAAAAACACTATTCACCTTCTCCCCCGATTCACCATCAGTAAAAAACAAAGGGCTTTTCTAAATTGGATGGCAAAATCGACAATTCAAGTGGTCATAAACACAATGGCAGGGACAAATGAGTCATATCAAAGCTCTCATTGGCCAAAGCTAGCAAGGAATCACACGTTGGATGTAGGGAAGCACAAGAGAGAAGGGGATTTATACTACAATCACTCACACAAGTAACACAAGCTGTCACATCAAAGGAATGACAGCTTGGCAATCCGTGTGATTAGCAAGTGATCAAACGGCCACAAATGAAACCCCAATGATTGAAGGAATTCAAGGGATGAGATTAGAAGAGGCGTGGGAAGCACTCAAAGGTATTTTTAGCTTATAGCTTAATTAGTGTAGCTTTTCAAGTTAATTGTATTTCTTTTTTAAAACATTGTACTTAATCTTCAGTCATTAATATAATCATTCAAGTTTACTTCAATCCGTTTGTTTCTTACAAAGTTGTTCTAATTTACTACTATAAGCCACTATGTCACAAGCTCATCACAAGCTTATTTCAGCTATCACCAGTCTCTAAGCTAGTGATAGAGCTTAAATAAGTTTTTAATCTACTTAAACCTAATAAAACAGCTATTTACCTTATGCTTATTGGATTGTTTGGACTTATGGAAGGGGATCCAATAATGGAAGGGATCCCAAGGACTTTACTGGCTTATTTCTAATAAGCCAGAGCTGTTGATTAAGCTCAATTAAGCCATAGCTTCTGTTTAGCTGAAGTTGAAGGTTAGTTTTCATTTAACTTTTTTTTGTCATTTAAATCCTAGTTAAATAAATGCTTATTAGTGTAAACTGCTTATTTGCTTAATATGTTAGCTTATTAGTGCTTATTTACTTCTATTCTAGCTTATTAAGTGTGTTTGATCATCTGTGTTAGTTTTTTATAAAATAGATCTTGTTATAGCTTAATTTGTCTTAAAATATATAAAACCAAAAAATTAGTTAGCATAAGCTTAGATTTTAAATTTAGCTTAAATGGTTGATGATTTATGTTTGTTAGGTTAGTTAGTAGCTAATTAGCATCTGGTACTTAAGTTTAGTTAATTAGATCTTAAATTCATAAGCTTAATCAAATCTGTCACAATTTAAAGGGGTGTTTGGCATTAGTTGTTTTGACCTCAAAAAGTCAAAAGTTTTTGTGCAAATCATTTGAGACAGCTTTGATTTCATTTAAAAACATTAGGAAAAGAGTTTTCACAAGTTAGTTTTTAAAATTAAAAGAGTTTGAGCTTATTTTTAGTGTTCCTGCACCAGGGGAGTCTTTCATTTCTTTTTCACTTGTGAAAATTTGATCTAAGCCCTCTAAGGCTTAGATCTTGCTTGCTTTAAGTTTTAACACTCTTGGTGAGTGTATTAAGTGCAGAGGTAACCACATAGGTTACCTGCATTTAGGTTTGTGTACTTTTGCCAAGTGCATCAGTACTAACAAGCAGTTAGTACTGCTGTCACTTTTAGGTTTAATTTTAGATAGAACACTTAGGTTTTAGATTTTAAAATTCAAGTAGTTTATAGATTACATATAGGTTAATTCAGTTTTAAACCAGTTTTCTCATTTCTAGTTTAATTGCTTAGTCCATTTAGCTTTTAAAGTTCATTAAAAAAACTCAAAAAAGACCAAAAACAGTAGTAACTAATGTCTAGCTTTTATACTTAGATTTCTATCTTATAGAATTAGATTTTAAGCTTTAGATTAGTAGTATAATAGTGGTTGATTAAGTTTCCTAAAGCTCAGCTTATTTCATTAGCTTATTTAGCCTTTTAGCTTATTAAGTTTTATAGATATTTGCATTGCATCCTGAGTTTGCCCTTTTGATCCTAGGATTTAGGTGTCTTTCAGAGTTTTCAGCTTAGTTTTCTTGTCATTATTAGAATAAGCACATCATCAGCTTCTTAGATCATCTTTTGTTTTCAAAAACGAGCTTATATTTAAGCTTGTGCAAGCTTTTAAGTGTCAACAAAGTTTTTAAACTCAAACTCTTACTTACTGATTCAGCAGCTTTTATAAGCTCATTTTAAGCTCAATTTTGGTGTTTAGCTTATGTTGTCTTCATAGAAAGTGCTTAAAATTAGTTTTCTTTAAGTCCGAATATTTAGTTTTAGTTAAAAGTAAAAAATAAAAAAATAGGCAAAAAGGGGTGTCTGCCACCCTCGAACCCACGAACGCACTCTTATAAACCCAACGTGTTAACCATCATGCTACAATAGCTCATCCGTCCACTTCTCCTTCCATTTAACTCTTATACTCATTTTCCTTTTAAGTCTTATAAGCCGTAGCTTAACTACGGGCTTATTGAGCTTATTAGTTAAGCTGACACTTTCTTTTTATTTTTCCTCTAATCTTTGTTGCATTTTAGATTTTCCCTGAATTTTTCAGATTTTTCCTTTTATTTTATTGATTTCTAGGATTTTTCGTAGGTTTTATTCTTAGAAAATACATAAAAAATAGAAAAAAGTTTTATAAAAATTCAAAAAAATAGTTTCTAGCATTAGAAAAATTACTTTTAGGTTTACATTCAGTAAAATCATCTTTACACCTTTTAGATTTTAATTTTCATTTTTGAGCCTTTAATTTTAAGTTTAAAAATAGGATTTTAATTTTAAAAATAGTTAAAAATATTTTTCTGAGTTTTTATGTTATTTTAGACTTTTCTAAGTTTAAAAATCATTTTTCTAAATTTTTAGGACTTAATTTACTATTTTTTAGGATTTAATTAGATTAAAATAGTTTTTAATTCATAATAAATTCAAAAATAAAGAAAAAAAATGTTTTTCTTTTTCTTAAAATTTTCTTTTGTCCTATTTTAGGTTTAGAAATTTAGTTTGCATTTTTAGGAGTTAATTTAGTGTTTTTGCTTATTTGTCACGTTTTATTTGTTTCCCGTTAATTGTTTAAGTGTTTAATAGCTTTTAATTGTTCATTTTAAATTGTTGCTTTTATTTAGTAGTTATAGAAACTCAAAAATATCCTTTCTCTCATTCAAATCATAATCCGAGCTAAAACGTGGTTTCAATTTCACAAGTCGTTGGGGAAACGACCCGGGTGATCATACTTCCCGGTTAAATATACGTATTATATATTATATATATATCTTTTAAGAGTGAATTTTCCTTAGGGAATTTTCTTAATTGCTCTTGTGGTATTATATCGTATATTTTATTGTGTATCAATCACACTAGAAGGGCAACCAAGCTTGTAGGTATTAATTCCCAACTATCTTAAAGACCTTTTCTATAACCTAGATAGATTATAAACTCCATCTGAAAGAGTTCCTGCGCTTTTTAAGTGTTTAATGTAACAAATGCGGTAACTTGGTTAATTCTAACACTAAGGATAGGTCATAAATCTACCCTAGTACCTTGCTAATTCCATGTTCAAGGGTTCGCCTAATGATAGAACTAACAGGATCTAAGCCACTTTCAACACTACCAAAACTCAGAGATCAATGACAGGCAAGAAAGATATCCAATAAAACAATGGTCAAACAAAGAGATAAAAAATAAATAACCAAGGAATAATTAACAAATTAAATGACAAGAACAAAATTAAACATAATAAATATCAAGCATCAACAAATTAAGCCGAGATCAAATAAATCACTAAAAATAATCAATTGAAATCAAACTGTAATTGTTGAGGAATCATGTACAAATCATGCTGAAATAATACTCCTGATCTTTTAGTTGGATCTCATGGCGAACCCCGACCTAGCAGGAAGAGAACTCCACACGATTTTGATATTGAATGAATGATTAGAATTCATTATAATGAATTCTATTTATACTAAATATGAAGTTTGACATATGTACGAGTTTAGCCCCTCCACTTTTTGATAAATATTAGTTAATTCATGAAACTTCGTCACTTTTGCTCAGCTTTAACCCCTGTGATGACTCATCCTTACGGCGTAACGGCATCGTCCACGTTACGCCGTAATCTATCTAACGCGACATTCCTTCTTTTAATGATAAATTTGTTACGGCGTAATTAACTCGCCACGTTACGCCGTAACCCTTAGTTAGCATAAATATCTTTTCCATAATAATATTTTACGGCGCAACTCGTACGGGACATTACACCGTAATGCCTCGTCAGCACCAAATCTTCGTTATTAATAACTGATTACGGCGTAACTCCTGCAGGACGTTACGCCGTAATATCTTCTAAGCTTCCAACTCGACAACATTAATAATTAAAAATATAGTACCCCTACTAAATAATATAGTAGTGATACTATTCTTTATTTGGCTTTTAGGCTACATCCTGTAGGATTTTAGTAGCCTTTCCTTGAATTTTAGTACCTCTACTAAATAAATTAGTATTGGTACTATTTTTGCACATATTTCGTCATTTTCCGTTTCAATGCCTTTAATTACCTGAATTCGCAAAATAAATGAATTAAATACCAAATTCATATAAAAAATGATATAAAGCAAGGCAATAATGCGGGAATTTGATATGAAAAAGTATTAAATATTTAATGTTATCAAATATCCCCCCCACATGACTTTTACTTTCCCTCAAGTAGACATGTTAAAATAATTCATAAAAAGATTTCCCTAATTTAACTCGGAGAAATAAATCTATAAAATACTTATGCTAGGAAACATCATAGCCGAACACCTCACGAAAATGAGATCAAAATTCACTCAACTCTCAAACTAGTCTAAGTGTTTCATTTTCAGGGTGATCGCTCAACTGCACAGTCATAGCATGTATTCTATCATA
>BQNB010079644.1:15346-30177 GCA_026074375.1 Tanacetum coccineum | reverse complement strand
GTTAGATCAAACCTTTGATAGGCTTCAAAAGCTTATCAGTCAGTTAGAGATTCATGGTGAAAGTATCTCACAAGAAGATGTAAATCAGAAGTTCTTAAGAAGTCTGTCACTAGAATAGAACACACATACCATTGTGTGGAGGAACAAGCCTAAGATAGATACATTAAGCTTGGATGATCTTTACAACAACCTGAAGATCTATAAACCAGAGGTCAAAGGAACATCAAGCTCAAGCACAAACACATAAAACGTAGCCTTTGTGTCCTCAAACAGCACCAGCAGTACAAATGGAGCAGTTAATAGTGCTCATGGTGCTACAATTGCTAGCATTCAAGCTACAGCTGTTAACTCAACAATAATTGATAAATTAAGTGATGTTGTTATCTGTGCTTTCTTTGCAAGTCAACCAAACAATCCACAACTTGACAATGAGGACTTGCAACAAATTCATCCTGATGATTTAAAAGAGATGGACTTGAGGTGGCAGATGGCTATGCTAACAATGAGGGCAAAGAGATTCTTGAAGAACACTGGAAGAAAGCTAATTGTTAATGGTAATGAGACCATTAGATTTGATAAGTCTAAGGTGGAGTGTTACAACTGCCACAAAAGGGGACACTTTACAAAGGAGTGCAGGGCTCTAAGGAACTAAGAAAACATGAATATGAAGAACACAAGAAGGGTTGTGCCAGTGGAGACAACTACTTCTAATGCTTTGGTGTCTTGTGATGGTTCTGGTTATGATTGGAGTGAACAAGCAGAAGAAGGTCCAACTAACTTTGCACTCATGGCTTCCTCTTCTACCAGTTCTAACTCTGAGGTATCTACTGACTCAAACTGGTTCATTCATCGTGTTTGGAATATGTTAAATTCTCAAGAACAATATGGAAACAACAGTTAAAGACTTTAGGAAATCTAAGTTAAATACTATTGCTTTAAAACAGGTTTAGAGTCTGTTAGATGCAAGACTTCTAGTTGATAAGAAAAATGATTTTTATTTCATAGTCTGTTTATGTAGAAGATATCAGGTCTTAAAACGTGAGCATTCATTTAAGAGAAGTAGCATTACAAGAAGCTAGGAAGGAAGTTGGAACTGTCTCAAAAACAAAAAGATGAAATTCAGCTAACAGTAGAAAATTTTAAGAATTCATCTAAAAACTTAAGCAAACTAATAGACTATCAGATAGTTGATAAGTGCAAAACAGGTTTAAGGTATAATGCTATTCCACCTCCCTATACAAGAAACATTATGCCTCCAATACCGGATTTGTCATTCTCTGGTTTAGAAGAGTTTACAAGTGAGCCTATAGTTATTAAGCCTGTAGTTGAGAACAGTGAAGCTAAGGCTAGTGAAGCAAAGCCTAAAGGAGTTAGGAAGAATAATGGTGCTCTAATTATTGAGGATTAGGTGTCAAATAATGAGGAAGAAATGCTGTTCATCCTAAGATTGAAAAGAAAAACAAGCTAA
Source organism: Tanacetum coccineum (assembly GCA_026074375.1). Classification (NCBI taxonomy): domain Eukaryota; kingdom Viridiplantae; phylum Streptophyta; class Magnoliopsida; order Asterales; family Asteraceae; genus Tanacetum; species Tanacetum coccineum. Next base: position 28,709 of record BQNB010079644.1, on the reverse strand, counting down.
GGACTAGTTTTGTTAAGATTGACTTTGTCAAAACTTAATCAAATAAACAAAACTATAGGAAAAAATACTAAAACAAGTTGAGCAAATAGATTAAACACTCACATTCCTAGAGGTAATCACAGTAATGGAATATTATGATTGTCTTTGAGGACTAGGGAAGTAATTTTAAGATGTTTTGTTTAACAAAGCTTGTTATGTATGTGGAAGTTTTGATCACTTGCAGGTAGATTGTAAAAAGGTAAATCAAAAACAGTTTCAAAATATAAAACCTATTTGGAACAATGCTAAAAGGGTGAATCATCAGAATTTTGCCAAAAAGACTCACCCTTGCCCTAAAAAGAAGATGGTTCCAAGAGCAGTACTAATGAAGTCTGACCTAGTATCACTTAATACTGCCAGACAAGTTAATACTGCTCACCCAAAAAATAACAATGAATCGAATGCTGACCAATTGAAAATCTTTCCAAATAAGCACATTCAACTGTTAAGTGACCCATTCACAAGAATACAACATTTAAAAACAATAATTTTAATCGGAGGGTTAATACTGTTAAGAATAAAAAATTTAATACTGCTAGGCCAAAAGAAATAGTTAATGCTGCTAGGCCAAAAGCAGTGGTTAATGCTGTTAAGGGAAATAATGTTATTGTTGTTAAGGCCTCAGCTTGTTGGTTTTGGAAACCAAAGACTAAAGTTTTAGACCATGTTTCCAAACACAACAATGCATCAATCACCCTGAAAAAGTTTAATTATGTTGATGCACAAGGCATATCCAATTCAGTGATGGCTTGGGCCCCCAAATGAAACTGATTTTCTTAACTAATGTGCATGACAATCAACAAATGGATTTACATGATAAAGGAGTGATTGATAGTGGATGCTCAAGGCACATGATAGGGAACATGGCCTATCTTACAGACTATGAAGAAATTAATGGAGGATATGTTGCCTTTGGAGGTAACCCCAAAGGAGGGAAAATCACAGGCAGAGGTATAATCAAAACTGGTAATTTAGATTTTAAGAATGTGTATTTTGTAAGAGAGTTAAAGTTTAACCTCTTTAGTGTCTCACAAATGTGTGACAAAAAGAATAGTGTTCTCTTTAATGACACTGAATGTATTGTTTTATCTCCAAACTTTAAGTTAACTAATGAAAGTCAAGTTTTACTTAAAGTTTCTAGAAAGAACAATATGTATAGTGTTGATTTAAAGAATTTTATTCCTAAAGAAGGCCTAACTTGTCTCTTTGCAAAAGCCACATATGATGAATCTAAACTTTGGCATAGGAGGCTTGGACACATAAATTTTAAAACTATAAATAAACTGGTTAAGGGAAATCTTGTAAGAGGTTTACCTTCAAAACTTTTTGAAAATAATCAAACCTGTGTTGCTTGTCAAAAGGGAAAGCAACATAGAGCTTCTTGTAAGTCCAAAATAGTAAGTTCAATCAGCCAACCTTTGCATATGTTGCACATGGATTTGTTTGGTCTAACATTTGTAAAAAGCTTAATGAAAAAGATGTATTGCCTAGTTGTCACAGATGATTACAGTAGGTTTAGTTGAGTTTTTATTTATGCTACTAAAAGATGAGACTAAGTAATACTTAAGTCCTTTATAACTAGAGTTAAGAAAATCTATTAGATCAAAGGCTAAGGTAATTAGTGATGACAATGGAACTAAGTTTAAGTATAAGGAGATGAATTAGTTTTGTGAGAGAAAATGTGTTAAGAGAGAATTTAGTATAGCTAGAACTCTTCAACAAAATGGAGTAGCTCAGAGGAAAAATAGAACACTAATTGCTGCTAGGACAATGCTAGCTGATTATAAGTACCTACTACTTTTTAGGCTGAAGCAGTGAATACTGCTTGCTATGTGCAAAATATGGTATTAGTAACTAAGCCTCATAACAAGACCCCTTATGAACTTTTTCTTGGTAGAAAACCAGCTTTAGGCTTTATGAGACCATTTGGGTGTCCTGTTATAATTCTTAATACCATAGATCACTTAGGCAAGTTTGATGGTAAGGCTGATGAAGGATTCTTTGTTGGGTACTCAATCAATAGTAAAGCGTTTAGAGTATTCAACAGTAGAACTAGGATAGTTAAAGAGAACCTGCATGTCTAGTTTAGTGAGAATATACCTAATATTGCAGGAAGTGGACCAAATTGGCTTTTTGATATTGATGCACTAACAAAGTCAATGAATTATAAGCCAGTTGTTACAGGAAATCAGTCTAATAGTAATGCAGGTACAAAAGCATGTAATGATGCAGGTAAAGCTAGTATGGAGACAGTACCTGGAAAAGATTACATTCTCCTACCATTGTGGACTATTGATCCACCATTCTCTCAAAGTTCAAAGAGTTCTCCTAATGATGGATCCAAACCTTCAAGTGATGATGGAAAGAAGGTTGATGAAAATCCAAGAAAAGAGAGTGAATTTAATGATCAAGAGAAGGAAGATGATGTTAATAGCACTAACAATGTTAATGTTGCTAGCACAAATAAGGTTAATGATGTTGGTGCAAAAACAAGCATTAAACTTCCAGATAATCTAAATATTCATGCTTTGGAAGATATTGTCTATTCAGATGATGATGAAGATGTTGGTGTAGAGGCTGACATGAACAATTTGGATGCTTTTATGCCTGTCTATCCTATTCCAACTACAAGAATACACAAAGATCATCCAGTTGAACAAATTATTGGAGACTTGAATTCAGCACCTCAAACAAGAAGAATGTCAAAGAATTTGGAAGAACATGGGTTTGTTAGTTCTATTCAACAAAGAACAAACCATAAAGACCTTCAAAACTGCTTGTTTGCTTGCTTTTTATCACAAGAATAACCCAAAAAGGTAATTCATGCATTAAAGGATCCAATCTGGATAGAGGCTATGCAGGAAGAGCTTCTACAATTCAAGTTACAAGAAGTTTGGACTTTGGTGAATTTACCAAATGGAAAAAGGGCCATAGGCACTAAATGGGTCCTCAAGAATAAAAAGGATGAAAGAGGAATTGTGATTAAAAATAAAGCAAGATTGTTGCTCAAGGATACACACAAGAAGAAGGGATTGACTATGATGAAGTCTTTGCCCCTGTTGCAAGAATTGAAGCAATTAAGATATTTTTAGTCTATGCCTTATTTAAAGACTTTGTGGTGTACCAGATGGATGTCAAGAGTGCTTTTCTTTATGGTAAGAATAAAGAGGAAGTATATGTTTGTCAACCACCAGTATTTGAAGATCCAGACTTCCTGACATATTTATACAAAGTAGAAATGGGCACTTTAGGACTGCCCAGCAAGCTCCTAGAGCATGTGTGAAACCTTCGTCAACATATTGGTGGACCAATTAGGTTTCAAAGTGAAAATGTCATGACTTTATTTATCAGATGGGAAAATAGGTGATATTCTGTTAGGTTCAAGGTGTATGTAGAGGATATCATTTTTGGCATACAATGAAGTCATTATGCACTGAGGTTTGAGAAAATGATGCATAGAAGTTTTAGTATGAGTCTATGGGTGAACTCACATTCTTTTAGGATGTGCAAGTAAAGTAGAAGGAGGATGGGATTTTTATCTGTCTAAGACAAGTATTGTGAATGAGATTTTGAAGAATGATATTTGGTTTTATTTGGGTGTCAAGACAGCAATTGTACCTTGGAAACTCATAGGATTTGCTCAAGGATGAAGGAGATGGTGTAAAAATGTGGATGTTCATTTATATAGGATCAATGATTGGTTCATTGATGTCCTTACTTCTTCAAGACCTGATTTTATGTTTTGCAGCCTTGTGCCTGGTGCAAATACCAAGTCAACCCAAAGGTTTCACATCTTCATGCGCGTTAAAAAGGATCTTTAGGTACTTAAAAGGTCAATCTAAATTGGGCCTTTGGTATCCAAAAGATTCTCCTTTTGATTTGGTAGCATACACTGATAGTGATTATGCTGGAGCAAGTCTAGATAGGAAGTCTACAACAGGAGGTTGTCAATTCCTTAGAAGTAGATTAATATCATGTCAATGCAAGAAACAGATTGTGGTTGCAAATTCCACAACAGAAGCTAAATATGTGGCTGCTTCAAGTTGCTATAGACAAGTGCTTTGGATTCAGAATCAATTACTTGATTATGGGTATAATTTCTTGCATACCAAAATCTTTATTGATAATAACAGTACTATTTGCATAATTAAAAATCCTGTTTTTCATTAAAAAACAAAGCATATAGAGATTAGACATTATTTTATTAGAGATTGCAATGAAAAGAAATTGATTCAAATGTTCAAAATCCATACTAACAAAAATATTACAGATTTACTTACAAAAGCTTTTGATGTAAGTAGATTTCAATATTTGATTGCTAGTATTAGAATGTTAAATCTCTAAAATCTTTTATCTCTTAATGTTTTTTTAGAGTTTTGTATGAATTAGTACTGTTGTTCATAGCATAAATGTTTATGCTTTACTTATGATATAATAGTGCTGCTAGTCTATACTTTAATAATGCTAAGTTAATGTCTAGTTAGTTTATATTAATACTGGCTTGGTTAATTAACATTGTGAAAATTGTGAGAAAAAGAATTAAGAGAGTTGGTGAGAAGAAAAACAGAAAGAGAGATGTGTGGAATAAAAACAGACAGAGAGTTTTGGTGAGTAAAAGAATTAAGAAAGTTGGTGAGAATAAAAACAGAAAGAGAGATGTGTAAAAATAGACAGAGTGATTTGGTAAGAAAAAGAATTGAGAGAGTTGGTGAGAATAAAAACTGAAAGAGAGTTGTGTGGTATAAAAATAGACAGAGAGTTTTGGTGAGTAAAAGAATTGAGAGAAGTGGTGAGTTGAAAAACAAAAAGAGAGTTGAATATATTAAAAAAATAGATAGAGTGTTTGAAATGGAATTGGAGTTAATGCTGGTGACTCAAAGTTAATGCTATTAGGCATATACTTACTACTGCTGGTGAAAGTTAATGATGCTAGGCATAACTTACTACTGCTGGTGCAAGTTAATGCTACCAGGCATAACTTACTACTGCTGGGTTACTACTGCTAGTTAAAGTTAATGTTATTGAGGGTATTTTCATAAATACTTTGATTAAGGGTTTCAATCACTCATTTAATCGATTTCACTCTTTCATATACTCTCTAATCACAAATCCTAACTCAATTTTATCATCCATCATCAAAACCCAACACAATGATGACCCTAAAGTTTGTTGATACTCACAACATGGTCGCGTTCTTGTCTAAACCCGCAGAAAGTTAAGAGTTTAAACAAATTGTGGATTTTTTAAATGCACACTCTATTAAGCATGCATTAACGGTTAATCCTATAATCTATACTTCGTGTATTGAATAATTTTGGGCTATTGTCAAGGCAAAAATTGTCAATGGGGAAGTACAGTTACAAGCCCTAGTGGATGGGAAGAAGATAATCATTACTGAAGCATCTGTTAGAAGTGACCTTCAAATTGATGATGAGGAAGGTACGAATTGCTTGCCAAATGCTACAATTTTTAAAGAACTTACAAGGATGAGGTATGAGAAACTTTCACAGAAGCTAACTTTCTATAAGGCATTTGGTATGTGCTTAAATACACATACCTTTTACCTAATAAAACGACTCTAAATAACCTAAAATAGATGAAAAATACAATGTACTTGTTTGTATTGTGAATTGTGTCTTACAGGTACCAGATATTTAACAAAGGGACAAAAACAAGGCTAAATGGACAAAACCAAGCACGGGATTAGAAAGAGCGCGAAAAACAGAAGCCGAAGGCGTACCCATATTGTACGAACCAACTCGGACCCATTTTATTGGGCCGAGCCAGCCCACTAAGTTTTATACTTATATAACCTTAAATCCTAAAACCATTTATAAAACTTAAATCCAAAATCCATTTTTCCTTGGCCCAAGTTTATTTACCCAAGCCCAACACCCTTTTTATAAAACTGGGTCCAACAATATAAAACACGAGGTCAAAGTTATAAAATGAGTCAACATTTACTATTGATCGTCTCTTTTCCTTCCCACACTTACACACACAAATCACGTACAGGTAAAAACCATTCACCTACACACTCGCACACCCATTGCTTCTAAAAGATGCCTGACACCCCTGACATCCTCATTAGCCACGCTAGCAATCCCACATCACCCCATTGGCTAATTAGACATGTACTTGATCCAACGGCTCAAAGATTGAAGATTAGATATTGTTATTGATAGAGGGCAAAGATTAGAGGGATGTGGAGTGTCCTGAAGACTAGAAGGTTCCTCTCACTCCTATATAAGGAGGCTTGATCACACAGTAGAAAGCGTGTAGGATTTTAGCTTAAATCTAGCTTAATATAGTTGTAATATAGCTTATTTAGTAATTTAGCTTATTGTTCTTTTTATGTAATCTCCTTATGAAAGCTTTGTAATCTCTTTAATATTAATAAAAAAGTTCTGTTTCATTTAATAGTGCTTAAATTCTGTTTTCCTTTTAATGTAATTATTATGTTCAAAAAGATTAAATAAGCTCTAAATAAGCTCATTACTGTATTAGCTATCATTTGATTAGTTAAGCTTGTTTTAAGCTTAACCGATTGAGCTCATTACTGAAAAGGACCTCAAAAAGGGGCATGTTAAGCTGTTGTGGATGATAAGATAAAAAGGGATGGGCTTATTAGACTTTACTAGCTTATTTTCATAAGCTAGAGCTTGTAGAAAGGCTCTTTAAGAGCATTTTGTCCCTGTTTAGCTGGGACAAAGTACTCATCATTTTTCACTTTTTTGCTTAGTATCTAATTTAGCTTAAATAGCCTGCTTATTTCTGCTTATTTATGCTGCTTAATTGTGCTTATTTCACCCTAATTTGGCTTATTATGTTCAGTTTTTAGCTTATATTAGTTTAGTTTAAGTTTGCATAGGATTTATCTTAATTCGAGTCCATCTAGCTTATTAGTATAGCTTCTAGAAAAATGCTTATTCTTCATAGTTCTTTGCTTATTTGGACTTAATATCATAAGATCTTAATCTGTTTTAGCTTTTTAAAATTTATTTAAAGTTGTTTTAAGCTTAAATGTGGTTTTCAAACTCACTAAGGGGTGTTTGGCACAAGCAGTGCTAACCAAGGTTAGTATTGTTTGAATGCCTTGTGTCCTTTAAGCCAAGTTTGATAAGCTCAAACTAAGTTTATAAAACAGCTTTGATAAGTTTTCAAAGGTTAAAATCACTTTTTAAGGTTTTATATATCTAAGTTCATGTATGTGTATTCATATGCTTGGTAATTCAGCTTATTTGCTTAGATCTTGATTAGGTTCTTGTAGGTGTTGATTTCATACTTGTTTTGAGTCCATTATGTTGTAGAATGAGTTATTATAAGTGGTATGTGCGTAATTACACATACCTTTTACCTAATTAAACGAGCCCAAATAACCAAAAACGTGTGAAAAATGCAAAATATATGCTTGTTTTTGCGTTTGTATATGTGCAGGTACCGGATAAGCAATAAAGGACAATATAAAGACAAAACCTGACAAACCCGAGTACGAGAAGGGAAAGAGCGCGAGAAAACGAGTCCAGCGATGCCCTCGGATTTTAATGGGTCGGCCCGTAACCTATTTTATAGGCCAGACCAGCCCAAATGAACTTAAGCCCATTTAAAATCCCATGATCAAATGTTATAAAATCTAATATGAATTTGCTGCTGATGTCACTTCACGTGCGAATTAAATAATTCACAAGACGGTCATGTGCATGCGCACTAAAGTTTTGGACGAGTTATAAGCTTACAAGTGGCGAAGGCATTTATACTTCTCAAATTTCATTCACATTGCTAGATGCATGATCCAACAGTTGAAAATTCTACGTAAATGTGAAGCATTTGTAAGGGGCAACGTGTCATCATTTCACCGGCTAGATTTCTTTCCTAGTACATCATAATCCGTGTGATGTGAGATCTAATGCAATGATTGGCTAATAATGTTATGATGATTGAGCTCATTTTACATTTTTCACCCTTCTCACCCTCTATAAAACCAACTCGCTCCCTCCCATTTTATAGGGCTAGTCTTTTATTTTTTTTAGTTTTGTTTTTAGTTTCTAGCTTATTTCAAATATGTAGTAGCTTATTTCTGGAATTCATGCTTATTGTACTAGCTTATTTCACAAGCTTATTCTGATGATGTAATAAAGAGTGTTTGAAGTTGATTAAAGATCTTGGTTTGCTATTTGTTTTTCTCTTATTATTCGTTTTCAATTTCTTTTAAGTAGCTTATTCATATAAGCTGTAATTTCGTGCTTATTTTCGTGGCTTATTATTTTCAAAAGCTTTTAAAAGTTTAGAAAATGACTCCTATAAGCTTTTAAAGCTCATTCGAATCATTTTCTATAGTTTTTTAAATACTTTTCGAAATAATAAGCTAGAATAAGCTCGAGTTTAGCTTATTATTGTGCTTAATAAGTTTTAGTTTTAATAGAAGCTCTTATTTTCTGATTTAATAAGTTTCTAAAGAGCTTATTCAAATTCAAACGGGCTTATAGTGTTTAGATGATTGTTAATGTGCTTATTTGATTTATCATTTTAGAGGTTTTAATGCTTATAACTTATTCTAGGTTCTCGTTGCTGATTTTCGTTTGCTTATTTGAATAGTTGAGTGCTTATTATGTTTACGAAAAGGCTTATTAAGTTTTCTAGTTGTAGATCTAGTTTTAGCTTTTATCCGTTTAGCTTATTGTGTCAATTTTTGAGCTATCTAGTTAAACGTGCTTATCTCGTTCATCTGGTATTCGAAGTAATCCTAGCTTTTTTAAGTTTGCTTATTTGTTTGTGCTTAATAGAAATAAGTTTGATTCGAGATAAGCTAGAGCTTATTCAGTTTGGTTGTTGCATTTTTGTTTGATTTGCTATCATAAAATTTGTTTTCTTATGCTTATTTGATCCTATGGATATTGTAGCTTATTCGATAAAGCTAATTATTAATTTGGCTTATTCATACTAGCTTATCTAAGCTTCATTTGGGGTGGAAAAAGCAAAGTTGGATTTCATTAAGTATTGTTTGATCTTGGGCCACATTTTGATTTTCACTAGGCCACGTTTGAAAATTATAATTGCATTAGGACTGTTAGGCCTTGGGCCTCGTTGGATTGATTTAATTCAGAGTGGCCCTGTGGTTTTAGCTAGCAGAATTAGTGTAAATGCAATGTGGCAAATGATAACTGTTATTGTTGTTAACAGTTTGTGTATTTTTGTTTGACTTTTTGGTACCGGTTAACTCACGAGGCGCGGAGCTTAAGGGTTTATTTAGCTAGATCGAATTTGATTATTTGCTTTAGCTAAATAAATAGGGTGGTATTCATTTAAATTGCGGCTCTTCAATTCGGTCCAATTTTCTATCCTATTTCAATACATTAGTGTTGATTTATTTAGTTTGAATTTAATATGTTTGTTATTTGATTAATATGAGTAGTGAGTAGATATTATTAGTATAACAACCCGTAATTTTACAGTATTTCATCAATGCAATATCTACTTATTATATAATATATCACTTTTTCACGAGGAAATTTTTTGCTTTAATCTTTTATTATGCAACATAACTTGCATAACTAAAGTTAACGAGCTCACACAACCTACCTATGACAAATCCTATCTTCATATATGTCAAGCAAACATCATAACATGTTAATTCAATATCATAATATCATTTTTACAGAGTACATTACTCATATAATGTACCATTTGCAAAGTTATATCAAAACGGGCTTTAAACCGTTATCGTATACCTCTAAACCCTAATTCTATGAAAAGTAAACATCTAAAGTGAATACACAAGCTACTAAAGCATATGTACAAATAATATAACATCCCATTTGAAATATAAACTCCCTTCAAGTCAAAGTACAAGTCTTTAAAAGCTCAATATACAAGTCATTAAGCATGATCTCCAAAATAGCTGTTTTACCTCCGTTTTCATTCTAGTTTCTTCACCACCACTTTTGTACAAGCTACTACACTCAATATACAATGTATAAACCCTAATTATTCTACTCATAAGCTCTCATACATATTTTTACACTCAAAACCCTAATTCAAAACCCAAAAACCCTAACCCGAGCAAAATACTAAACCATGACCCGTTTCTTGATTTTTATCCATCATAAACCTAAACCAACACTCAAATAAGTTGTAATAACTTAATTTACAACATTATCAATCATATTCTATCATCATTTCATCATTTTACTTCAAATGTATGCGAATTAAATCCAAGAAACCCTAACCGTGCCCTAATATGAACATTCGACCCGTTTACTCGTTTTCGCCCATTTTTAACCCAAACCACCTATCAATTCTTGTTAATAATCCTCAATACAAGTCTTAGGATCATTAATCCACGCTTATAACTCAAATGTACATGAAATGCAAAGCTAAAAATCCTATTCGAGCCCTAAAGAGACCCGCGGCCACGTTTTTGCATTTTAACCCATTTTGAAACTTCCTTTTGCACTCAAGCACCTCATGACTCACCCACATGCTACCTTAAGCAGCTTACCATGCTGCTATATCCATTTCTTGGTTCCTTATGAGGCCACATCACCTCCCTTGGTCCTTAAGGCAGCCGCGGCTAAGAACAACCCCAAAACCACTTCCACCTTGGCCTAGCTACTACCATAGACCTCCATATCACCTCCCTAGACCCTCCAACACAGCTAGATCAGAACCATGCCACCTCAGCCCTTCACCTTGGTCACCAAGACTCATTTAGGCTATAAATAGAGCTCAACACCCCTCATTCTAACTCATCCCCCACTTCCTCCTCTATAACCCATCATAGCAGCAATCCTTTGCTCAAAGAAGTTCCTAAGAGGTCCTAAGAAGTCTCAAGAACAGAAGTGAAGCAAAAGAAACCAAGAAAAGAAGCCCGGGAGTCGTTATTCTAGGCGTACGAAGCTAAAAGTCCCGATTTCGACCCATTTCCAAGCTATAAACTCAAAACCAGGTTCCATAAGCTTACATTCTGTTTTCATACCCTTATAATGTTCATATGATCATGCTTAAATCATTATATAAAGCTTTGAACTCAAAAACATATGTGTTTTACCTTTTTGATCCAAACCGAACTCATGAAACCCTAATTTCATGTTTTTACTTAATCTATAAGCTAAACTTGTAAACTATTGTTATAATCTATTCTAATAAGCTTATCTAACATTATAATAAGTACTTTATTAAGTTTTGAAAGAATTTGAGCTTAAAACCCGCGCGTTTTCATTTTGAAACCCTAATTTGACCCGTTTCGATTTCTAGCTTAACGAATCGTTATTTTGAACTTTTGTTACGTTAAACCTTCATATTTTAGCTTATATTAATAAGCTATAACCTGTAAATTACTTTTCATATTGAAAAATATCATTATTATGGATTTTGGACTTGTTTTGCAAAAGTATTCCATGCAAGGGGTATATATCGTAACTTTCTGAAACTTATAACTAAAAGGACTAAAAATGTCATTTTATCAAAGTTATAACTATAGGGGTCTATTATGTCACTTTCCAAAGTGCAAGGTTTACTTTGTACATCTTTTAAACTAGAAGGACCAAACTCGTAAAAGTGCAAACTCCAAGGGTATATTTTGCCATTTTTCATTCTTAAGGGTCTAAAATGTAACATTTTGAAAAAGTATAAAAATATGTTCAAAACATTATAAGACATAACTTTAATTAACGCTTGACGTGCTTATCATTTCCAGTTATCAAGCAAAACGCTTAAAACCAATTATATCGCATCACAATACTAGGGAGCTTCATATTAAGGGGTTTCATCTTGGTATTACGTTCTGACTGAGTTGTTGGGTTTACGATTTAAAGTGCCCTAGCTCCTTAAACGTTTACTGAATGACCTCTGAATTATGATGGCCCGAACGGTGATACAATACTCCATAATAATTCAATCAAAGATGATATTCATTATAATGTAAAACATATTCAATCAAACTAAGACTCGACATATTATCCCAGGTTACGTGACGAAGCTGCTTTCTTTCAATTGATATACTAAACTTTCCTGTCGGGCAGATAACGTCGTACTACCATACAGACGCCTTTCCTTTGATATACTTTTGCCGTTAATCAGATTTCCCTGTTAAGGTGAAGTTCATAGCCTCGCTTTTACTTATTTACATGCTTTATAAACCCGCGAGGGGGATACATGCTCAATTGTTTTTAATATACACAAGTACTTAAAACCGATATTGTGAAGTTCATAACCTCGCCTTTACTTATTTACATGTTTTATAAACCCGCGAGGGGGATACATGCTTGTTACAAACTCTTTTACATACTCGTTTATCTTATAACAATGTGATTACTTTTCAAAGACTTAATGAATTCATAACCCCACATTTCAATCTTTTGAATACTTTATAAACCTGTGATACCTGATATAAACCATGAATGCAAGTGTTTTTCCAACTGTATGCTATCCAGATATATTATTGCCTAAGTAGCTTCCAGTGCCATTATTTCCATATCATGAATCATTAATTGCTTACGAGTGAGCGCAAATATTGTGAATAGATCTATTGGAGGTGATGACTCCCGTTTGTATACCCATTCATGGGGTAGCCAAACGCACTATATTTGACCTAATGGGTAACCTTGGCAAGTTACCTTTTCCACGGGGACATCTGTCCCTAACCAATATCACTACGGTGATCTTCCCTGTTAACGTATTGATGTCATGAGCTTAGGTGCAATAATAATGTTACCCTGAGTTTCCATGATAATATCGTTCTCCATGATAATTGTCCCTACAATGCAAATATTTCCATTATGATAACTTGTATTCAACTATTACATTTCAAACCTATGAATTTCACTCAACCTTTATGTTGACTTTTTAGCATGTTTATCTCAAGTAATTGAGCAACTTATGGCACGGAGTGGCATGGACTTGAAGATGGCTAAAACCTGTTATCATTCATATTTTATGTTTCTAGATTTTGGACCTGCCATTGTAAAACTCTGATTTTAATGAATGATAACGTATCTTTTAAAAATGTCTCTTTTGAGTCGTTTTCTATGATTGTGTCTGTTGTACTATGAAGTAATACCCCAGATTAGCTTCCACTGCTATATTGTAAAAATAGGGGTGTTACATTCTATTTCCAAACCATCACTCCATCACTCAACTAAATCTCGGGACGAGATTTCTGTAAGGTTGGGGGACTATAACAACCTGTAATATTCCATTATATTTGCCAATGTAATATCTACTTACTATATTAAGTACAACCTCTTTCACGGGAATATTTTTCGTTTTTATTCCATTTCACTATGTAACCTAGTTTACATTTCTAAAGTAAACGAGCTCACACAAC
>BQNB010079644.1:0-14990 GCA_026074375.1 Tanacetum coccineum | reverse complement strand
ACAGTAAAAATAAGCTAATCTACCTATACTACTCTTACTCCTAGATGTCTTCAGTTGTGTGATTGCCCTGCTATTTATATGCACTGAGGGAAGCTTCTAGGCCCTCCCAACTCTCATCATAGCCATTGATCCATAACCGAATCCGGATTGCCAGTGTGGTTAGGAACTTGTCAAACATGTCATATATCTTCCAGAAGGTATGAAGTGTAGGTGAGGAACAGGGTATCCTCCGTACACACGCAGGGTTAATTTTGAAGAGGAGGATGAATAGTAATTTATCCCACGAGTGATTTGACCAGGGTATTTGACTTATATGTTTATACTGTTTTGTTATGGGCTCAGGAGGTTTGACTTGGGCTTTATGAAAAAGGGTTTGGGCCAGGGTAAAAGGATTTAATGGACTTATGGTTTTGAAGAGGGCTTATGACTTATAAGTGGGTTTTAAGCTTATAAGACTTTTAAAGCATCAATCTTGGGCTAACCCGACCCAATAAAATGGGCCCGGGGTAGAGTACAGATATGCCTTCGGCCTTGGTTTTTCGTCCTCTTTCCATTCCGTGCTTGGCTTTGTCCGTTTTTCCTTTGATTTTGTCCTTTTTGATAAATATCCGTACCTGCAAGACACAAATCACAAAACAAACGTATACAATGCATTTTTATCATGTTTTGGTCATTTTTTGTCTTTTTAGCTTGTTTAATAAGGTAAAAGGTATGTGTAAAATAACACATACCAAGCCTTAACAAATATGATCAAGACATGTGGGTAAGCATTACCCAAACCGATTCAAACCATATTGTACCACGCTTGATAAGTAGTTAAGCCATTCCGATGACAGTCCTAACTCGATTACAGCTAACAACTAAGTCTTATTCAACAATGATCATGCTTGTTAATCGTCAAGCCATGATCGATAATAATTACGACTTAATTATGGTTAAGTCCTAACCAACAATAGTCATGCTTACGGTTTATCTCGCCACGAATGACTATAAACTTTTAGGTTACCAATCCACGTTCACAGAAGACTTTTTGGGAGTGCGTACCTGTCTACTTGAACTTTCACGGAGCCCCGGGCAAATATACCCATTTGCTCACATCCTAAGCCGTATCATAGGCCACACAAAAGTGACATAAGCGCTTATTAACATTCAAAGCACATAGCACATAAAGCACATTAGGCACATTTTTCACATAATTTGGTGGCGATAATCCCGCTAGAAAACACGTATTGTCAAAAGACAATTCAAAAAAAATAAAGAAAACAATTGAGCATCATGGGCTCGTTGCTCATTTGATGAAAAATCAAAATTCCAATTTTGAATTTGTTTATGATTGAATTTAAAAAAAATATGTTTAGTATGTGGATTTTTTTATTAAATGTTTATTAATAACATCTCAACAATGGTAAATCAATTAATATATGAAATTTGTTCCTTAAGATATTAAGGATATTGTTTTTTTAATGTTATTATAGTATATTATAGTTAATATATTACCTATACATTTTATAGTTTAAATTTCATATCTATTCAAACACATGAGTTAAACATGATCACGTTATATGAAACAAAATAAATACTATCTTTTATAAACTTCCCATGTGTCATTTCCGATAAGAGAATAAGAGAATTCAAAGCCAGATCCGCAACTTCTCATTCAAACAACATTAGTGTAGTAACTCTTGTGGAATGTTCTAAATCTACCTGAATCCATCTCCAGCAGTGTGGTATGTTTTTTCATCATTCTGTCAAGTTGGTCAATAATTCTTTGAGATCAGTGACTGCCTTAGCAAAATAGCCACCAACCTCTTGGTCGAGGAAAAAGGCAAAGAAAGGCTGTTTGTATTGTATCATTACTGTAGTGATCATAAGGTCTCATTTTTAAAGTTGAGCATATACTTTTCAGTTTGCTTAAGGTATCAAGGTGTATAGCTGAGAAACTCACAAGTAGCAGAAGCACAATATGTAAATGGGAAAATTTTGTTTTTTTCCAGGAATCAGGGCGTATAGATTTGAAAACAGTTGTTGTAGCTGACAAGGATTAACAAAAACACAAAAGTCACAAACTTTACCTGATTCAAGATTATGGGTTGCAAGAATGAGAGCGACACGGCCCCACATTAGTTTTGGTAGGAAACAACGGCATTCCCATGAGGCTCGGTCTGCAAATGTAAAACCGAAACCAAACACCGGCGTATTTGTACTCGTATTCATCTGCCAATTGTTATGGTTCAATCAGAGAAACACTTTACCTGATGTACAATACCAGATCCTGGTGGAAACACAAGCACGTTTTGAAAAGCTTTAGATCCCTACTTGAGAAAAGCAAGCTCCAAAATTGCTTTCTAATAACATCAACTTGAACCGAATGATCGACCACTATATCCACAAGAACCTGGTCCAGATTATCAAAATTAACAATGACAACAAAGAAAAGGAAAATATTCTGCAACTAAGTATAATCAGATTATGTAAAATATTATGAATCTAACTATAGCTTCTAAAAATCAACTTGCTTTGTTGGCCATTACTGGCTTTGCTATTTAGGAAATATCATATAATAAGTAGGGCATATGTACAATAAGTAAAAACAGTATATCCAGGCCAAACAAACAAAAATTATATATCTACGCTAAATGTAAGCAAATACAGAACCTTGTCTGGATGGCATGCTGACCTGCTAAACTGGAGGAACGCCTCACTTCGGTTGCCTATAAAAGCAATTTATTTACATGCAAAATTAATTAATTCACTCGGCTTGATACAAACTAAAAAAGTTGGACTGAGGCTCAAGGCCGCTCTATACCAAGAACTCACCCCTTGCAAACATATTGACGTGTAATTAATTATTACATAAACAATAAACACATCACCCTGAAGTACTTGGATAATGGATATAATCTAGAGGGTGCGACATCAAATAATATTTTAGGCAAAGAAAAATTCGGTCAACCAAACCCAATAAAGTTCTGTTTTGAACCATTAATCAACCAGACCATTTTGCCACCTTTAGAATGAAACAATGGACCGACCACCAATTTTTACCTTTGTTAAGCGAAGCAAGGGAGCAACACGCCGACTGCTCATAATAAGCACAAAAGCTATCTGGTTGTCTGGCTGGCCATATATACCCTTTTTCCAAGCACAACCTACATTGTTAAGTGAAAGGGTATATAAGAAGTAGCAAATAATATATCGAATCCCACCTCAGAGGAGTTTTCACCATCTTCATCTGAATCAGTTTCCCATAAAAATCCATTTGCCATTTTCGTAGGTTGGTTATCAGGATCTTTGTTTAATGTTTCAGCCTGGGAGATGATGCATGCTACACATTTATCTGTAATAACACGAGAACAGGGATAAATTATCATGTAGACCTCACATAGTGCCGATTCATCACATATATTATTGTCGAATAAAACTCTTACTAGCCAAGCTACAAAGGGCATTCTCAGCAGCCTGTTGTTGTGCATCCTTTCTCGTCTTACCTATTCCAGTATCTACTTTCTCACACGTGAACCAAACCTGCATCATTGAGCCTGATTTAGCACAAACCATATAAGAGAACTACCAATCTCAGCTAAAACAATTATTATAGCAGTGTACTCTGTTAACCTCATAAGAGAATTGCCAATCTCTGTTGGGGCTCAAAATGGATCTATATTCAACCTATAAATAAAAATACACATGACATGACACATGATAAGAATAACACATAGCACAAAAGCTTGTTTTCCTACCGGATCAAAATAGCATACCTTAGAGCCCCTTGCAATATTACTTCCTTAGTGACAGCTTTTACCCGAACCACCTACATGTCATCAATTTAAGAAAATAATGTACAACCAAAAGATTAAAGAATGAGTAAACTCCAACTTCATCCTGTAACCAAAAAATTTGAGAGAAAAATGTTTATTACAGATTTTCCAGCATCTATGGTAATATGAGGATCTGTAAACTGAACCCCTTATATTCACAACTGAATAAGACAACCATAAGCTAAAAATTACAGGACCAAGATTTGGTAAGCGAATGAACCAAGTACTATTTTAAGGTGAAAACAACCACCAACCAGAATCTTAAAATTACTCAAGGTATACCTGTAATGTTGAAACAGGAAGTATAGTTTGTTTTCATATTTATTTCTATCTACCGGGTTGAGAACGGGGCAAAATTAGTAAAAAAATTGTATGAAAGTGTTACCGGAGTGCCAAAACCAACAACTTAGAAAAACTATCCGTGTTGATATTGCCTATATATGGTGATAAAAGTCATGGTGCAAGATTTATAGCCCATGACTTTATGCTTATAAGCAGGTTGTTACATGGTTTTCTCAGTGGCAAAAATAGAGAGTGCAAACCTACTTGGCAACCACCTTTCAGACATGTTTAGATGACCTGTAGAGTGCACAGAACTGAAAGCCATAAAAGCAAGCTATTAATAAAGATTGTATATCGTATCCCAAGACATAAAGAAATAAGATATCGATGGATCACATACATGGCAATTTCCGTCACCAGAGATCCTAACTTCATATAAACCATAAACATGTAACTTGTAGAATTACAAAAACACAAATGAGCAACCTAATATCATCTTCAAATTTCATCAAACATTAAAAGTGCAAGAAAGCAAGTTAATTAAACCACCTATACTCAAACCAAGCAACGTTGACGTTCAGAATAACTTTTAATATCGAATATAATGAAAACTGAAGTTTAAGGCGTTCCTTTGCTCAATTGTTGATGATCCAAACAGGCATCGGTAATAGTAGAGGTAAAGGAATTAATCGACGATACATGCTGAAATTTTGAACCAACAAGGTATATTAGATCATAACCAAAACAGTCGTAATTAGTGAAACTAAGTACTAAGTACCTCTCACCTTACCCGACGTGCTCCTTGATGCGACTAAGTAGAACATCTTTTTTGCCCGTTAATCTCAACAGTTACCATATCAAATACCTATATACCATTACCGTACAAATATCATTTAAATTATAATCTAATTTACCTAAACTGAAACAAATTCATAAGATATTTAAAAAAGAACCTCTTTTAAGGTGTTTATTCAAGCTAATTTAAAGTCCTTATATTGCAAAAATAAGCTCATTCAAATAAGCTGGTTCATGGATGCATATTAATTATAGAAGCTTCAATAAGCTGGCAAGCGTACGCTGTTTGGCTCTATCCAAACACTCCCAAGTTCTGATTAGCTGTATGAAAACTTAGTAAGGTGTTCAAAGGGAAAATGATCTTTGCTTTTGTTTTCATTTCAGCTGCAACCACACTTTTAATTTTTGTATAATAACCTATATACCCGTTTGACCTGGTTTGATAGACTTCAACTCCCATTCCAAAAGACGTATTTATCTTTGGTTTTTCTAAAAGGTGAGAATATTCCATCTACTGCATAAAGAATAATAGCTTCTTACTATCCATGGCGGCTACTTTTATTCTTTGTTATGTAAGATCATATCACACTCTTATCTATGGAAATCGTTTCTTGTGGTTTCTAACATGCCAAAAACATGTAAGCGTCTCACTTACCAATTTCTTACCCGACGATAGATCAACTTCAGTTGGATGGCAGTAGCTTATGTTCAGGACCCGACACTGAAACGTTTATGGAAACACAAAGAAACAAATGTATGCCTAACTATGTAATAATGTGAATAGAGTAATAGGTAAACTTATATTGCAAGCCGTTTTTGCATAATCATCATCAGCCCCGCATGTTGGGTTGTGAAGTACTCTATTCGCCATCCTGGATGTGAGAAATCCCTAATGCATCACCTAAAGAGTCTGTAGTAGGCCCTGCTTTCACACCCAAGTAATGAACAATACCTCCTCTTAAAAAACCTATCACCAGATTTTAAATCTGCAACATCGGTATATCTTCTTATATATTTATCATGTACTTTTAATATATACAATGCATGCACCAGAACACATTAAAAACCGACCGCGTCATATAGAAGATCGACCTTGTTAAACTGACCAGGTCATATAAAAACCAATAAATTTATATTCAAATCAATAAGCATGGCCACAGATAGATCAACCACAGATAGATCAGTTGCATCGAGTCTAAATGTAAGTAACTAAGGTAAAGATCTATGAGATTTACATAAAGGGATGTACCTTGACTTAAAGCAGCCCTGACTTTTGGTCCAAAACTATTGTCACATAAGTCGAGCATCTTTAAATGGGTGCACGTACCAAGTGCTTCAGGTATATCAATTCTGCCTCGTGACCAATTGATTAAAAAGTTGTGATAAATGTTTGAAAAACAGATAACAAATAATGTAGAAAAAAAGTTAATGACTGATGCTTCACCTTTTGAACCACGCCAACAGCAAATGTAGGGGGCTAAGTACTTGTACGGGAGCTGACAAACAAATTTTTGTAAATTGAGATACACTTCTTTTTATATTAAGCATATGTTATTGTTCATGTCAGGAGTCAACCCCAACTGAAGATTTGAGCTATGTGCTCCAAGTGACTTTTATCAGAAAACAAAAGTAAAGGATATGGATCCATTCAAGTGTACCTGAGATTGGGTGCGAAGTCCATCCATCTGCATCAGGCTTACTAACAAATAAAAATATACAGTTACACAACAAAGAATATTGCAGCAAGAAAGTGTTACCGTGTTCAAAAATCCCCTCGTATGAGAAACAACAATGAATGTTTTTGGCCATTTACTTAGGTAAGCTTCCAGCCCACAGAACTGCATGAAGATCAAGATGATTCTGCAAAGTGAAAAAGTTGAAGGTAGGTCAGCACTCGCTTCTGAGGTTCAAACCACAAACAATAAAGATATCAATGAGATAAACCCTGCTTTGATTAGCTAACCAACATATGGCTACATAATCTAAAAAATATAACATAGTTCATCATTATGGTTATCATTAGGGTTTTAAGAACGTAGAAGCAAAGAAAACATTCATACCTTTATTTGAATGACATAATACAGAATCACGAATGATGAATATGAATGAATGATATTAGGGTTTAATGAATGATACAAATGATTATATACCGAATTTAAGATTTTGTAGATTAGGAATATATTTTTTGGTAATTATTTTTTGCATTACCTTATATATTTTAACTTTGAAGATATAATTCAAAAAACGTAGCTAGTCTAGTGGTTATGTGGTTTGTTAATATCACAAAGGGCTAAGGTTCGAATCTAGTGAATGACAATTTTTTTATATAAATCGAAATTTATATACCCTAATCCGAATTTTATAAAAAAACAAAAAAAATAAATCAAAATTTATATACCCTAATCCGAATTTTATTAAAAAACAAAAAAAATATAAAAATAAAAATTATGTTAAAAAATAAATTAAAAGGTAATGACATGGCAACCAAGATGACATGGCATTATGACGTGGAATAAAATAGTCAAATGCCTCCTGTTATATATATTGTATGTATATATATATATTATTTATATTATATATATAATATATATATATATAATTATATATAAATATCATAATATCTATATATACTAGTTGTCAATGCCCAGCCGATGAGTGCGGGCTTGTTTTGTGGGTATCCAAGTGTAAAAAATTTAAATTAACAATTATGAACTTACAAAAAATACAAAAAAGGCGTTACATGTATTCCATTGTGAAAATCTTAAAACACGAAATGTATATTCATGGCACGAACGGATGCGAAAGCCTTGTAAGTATCCATGGAAAAAACTAAGTATTACGGTTAACAAAACGATATTTGATTTTATTAATTTGTAATTCCAAAACAAAACACCTATTTAAGTAGTTTCATTGACAAAATCTAAAGAAAATGTTTGCCACTTTTGCCTTTGTCTGCAAGTATTGTTGCAGCTTATATACCTGATTTCATATTGTTGTTCAATTTGTTCTTCCGGAGGATTATGGTTTTTCTCTAGTGTCGTGTAGTCGCCTCCTTACCAAATGATTTGTGGTCAACAACCATTGATTTTCTTTCTTTTCACAACCTTGCTTAAGGTCAATTGGTGATAATCATTTGACTTGAAAAATCTTGTAATTATTACTTTCACGTGTTGAAGAATTCTCAACATCTATAACATGTACCTGGGCACCAAATCCTACAAAAAAAAATTATAACTATGTTATACATTCAAGTATAGCGAAAATCAAGGACCATTGTTCTAATCGGTCACTTGGAACTATGTACAATCAGTTGTATGCTTAAAAAAGAAGATTCCATTACCATGAGCATTTTCTACAGCTTGTTTCATGGTAGATGTTCTAAAATTCTTCTTGAGGTAAGAGAACTATAGTTGTGTTACAGTTTGTATGCAAAGGTGCCATGTAGTCCACAAGCATTTGTTTCTTCCTTTCACAAGCTGCTGCAGCTACTGGTAAATAAGAAAAAAAGGTAAAATTGACATGTAAGATATATTTTTGACATGAACAGCAGTGTTATCACCAGTAGTGTTATCACCAGCAGTGATCCTTAATATGGCAAACTTGATTACTCTAATAGATAACCTTTTGTATGCACAACCTCTGCACTACTTGGGAGGAACCATGTGCTTATGTTTAGGATCGGAATTCAATTGCCATGGATGTGGCATTACTTTACACATTTTCTGTTGACAGTGAAAAGTAAAATCAAATAGGAAAGAAAAACAAGTGGGGTGTCGGGCGTACAAAACTATTATTTACCTGACAGGAGACGGACTTCTAACCTTTTCATCATCATCATATCTGGACCTCTGACGTTCCCTGCGATAATCGGGACTCCTGCTGCGACTTCTGCTGCGATAGCGATCCCTATCCCTTGCTCTAGGCCTGTCATATTTAGACCGTCCCTGCTTATGCTAGGTTTCTCAGCCTGTCTATGTCCCTATAGTCGTCTTTATGCCTAGAACTACATTCAGAACATATGCAAGATACAAAAGTAACTAAGTATACAACATATGCAGAAAACCTCATAAATTTAACATAGTAAAGCATATATCATATGCCACTTCCAAAAAAGATAATCATTTGAAGCGGTAACATTGCATATGCCTCAAATGACTTGGCGTTCGTACAACATGCTAGGATATCATGTTTACCTTGGCCTGGGACTTCGGCTCCTTGACCTCCCCTTCAATTTTTCTGTTGGTTCCAGAATTCTTCCCTTATGCCAACTTACCTCAAGCATGTAGCTCTCAACTTAATGCAAAATCCACGATGAAGATGCACATGGCTCACGTGCCCTGTACCATGTAGTTGCAACATAATCCTACAACAAAAGTAATGATTTAGTAAGTTTTCAAAAGATTGGGTGATCAAAATCACAAATCTTGATGATACATCACAAAATAACCAATAAAGATTCTGTAGTTACCACAAATACTCAATTCAGTTCATAAATTTCATTCTTGTTATAAGAAAACATTTTAATCAAAACTCTATGCCACCACAAAAAAGGAACTGAGTTATTGTCTAAATATTATGCCTTTATGAATTGTGTAATAGAATAATAAGTAATATTCTTAGTCTTTGTTGATTCAAAACATTCTTGAAATTAAACCATTCATTGTAAATGAACTGTAAATGCAAAACTACATATGTTGTTATTGTTTATATCTAACGCCACTGCCAAAAAAGATTATCATTTGAAGCGTTAACATTGCATATGCCTCAAAATACTTGGCATTCGTACAACATGCTAGGATATCATGTTTACCTTGGTCTGGGACTTTAGCTCCTTGACCTCCCCTTCAACTTTTCTGCTGGTTCGAGAATTCTTCCCTTATTCCAATTTACCTCAAGCATGTAGCTCTCAACTCAATGCAAAAGCCACGATGAAGATCCACATAGCTCACGTGCCCTGTACCATGTAGTTGCAACATAATCCTACAACAAAAGTAATGATTTAGTACATTTTTAAAAGATTAGGTCATCAAAATCACAAATCTTGATAATACATCACAAAATAACTAATAAAGATTTGTAGTAACCACAGATACTCAATTCAGTTTGTAAATTTCATTCTTGCTATAAGAAAACATTTTAATCAAAACTCTATGCTACCATAAAAAAAGGAACTGGATCATTGTCTAAATATTATGCCTTTATGAATTGTGTAATAGAATAATAAGTAATATTCTTAGTCTTTGTTGATTCATTACATTCTTGAAAATTGAAACCATTCATTGTAAATGAACTGTAAATGCATGACTACATATGTTGTTATTGTTTATATATAACTTTTGCTTTAGCAGTTATTATATTTTTTCAATGGTTATTTAACATTTCAAAATCATTCAACAAAATCCCTTCAGTCCTCCAATAAGAAACATAATATAAAATTAACAGATACCCAAACTATCCTTATAATAGGAAATATATAAAAAAAATGTACAGATTATATGCAATAGGGGGGTTTTCAGTTGTAATTGTGGAGATGCTTATTTAATATAGTTTATTGAGCTACTGAAACATATGCTAAAAATGGCGATAAGTGCATATATAACTTTGATCCTATTATTTACATTCTATACCATTGACAGAAATATAAAAGCCACTGCGAAGCTTGAAAACCAGATGGAGTCTGACGGTGAATCTTTATTTCATCCAAAAGACATTCCTCCAAACCCTATTGCCAATCCTTTATGCAGGTACTAATGACAAACCACAGTCCAAGTTATGTGTAAATGGGTTACTTGATGGTTTGGATGTTAAGTGCAAAGCGGTATTCTATGCAAGTGGTTTGAACATATGCATGTGCTAATGACAAACCATATATCACCACCATCAGAATCCATATAGTTTTGATGACATGGAAAAACCGTAGCATTGTATATGGGAAAACTAACTTACATATTAAGTACCTAAATACTAAAAAGTATGGGAACAAATTTAATATCTGGTTTAATTGTATGCACATTGCTTGTACGCATATCATATACTAACTTAAATATTAAGTACCTTAATAAGGATATTGATGGAAGTCCTGTATCATATTTCATGGCACTGCTTGAAAGAATCTCCAGATAAGCAGATACAATAAGTACTACAATAAGTACTCTATGTAGTTAATATGCCAACAACACATCCCTTAAGAGTTTCTTGCCAGAGAACCTGAGAAAAAAAGAACAAAATATAAAGATGAACTGATAGTATTTCTATATGCAATAAAACCAATTGTAAAAAAAGTTGATTTTATGATTTATATATATAGTATTTCTATATGCAATAAAACCGATTGTAATAAAACCAAGATCATTTATGAGATCTACAACAAAACGCCACATTTTCGCATTAAACAGAAAACAAATCTCCGTGGTAGTGTGTCGTATCCTTACGATGACTAATTTTTTACTAGTTGAAATGATAACCCTTACATAGAAAAAAATCCAAACTACTGACACATCATTATGTAGCTCATCTTATAAAATTTACATTCTAGATAAATATTTTGGCCCTTTAATGTAGTGAGTGATAATGTTAAAGTACTGTAGAGGTATGATACAAAAACAACCCGGCATAGTATAAATACAATCTGTAGCACCAGCGGATATACGGACAAGAGTTCTTTTTTTGAGAGTGTGACAAATGACCTTTTATTAAGTGCAGCACATGATGTTCATATATAAAGCTGCTTATATAGATAACATACAATAGTATACCAACCAATTTCCATTGCAGCATACCTGATAGAATGTGAGCATGACACCTCCATAGCATTCTAGTTAAATCCTTCAAAAACCACTGCAAGAGTTCAAGAACAACGAAAACGACTATACGTAAGCCAGATAAAAGTTCATAGCTACAGACATATGTTTCCTGAACTTTTAACGTAATTTTATTTAATTATAAGCGTTAAGAAATTTACCCTATTTCTGAGGTGCTAGTAGTCACCTGTATCTTCATGCATGGTCAAAGTGATAGTTAAGGAACTTTTTCATATCGCAATACAAACTATCTTCTGAAACTTTGCGTTTGGGTCTCATATGGCTTGGATATCCTCTGGTTAGTCACCCTCTAACACTTGATTTTCCACCTGTACATTAAACCAAGTAGCTTACAAATCAGATAAAGATAACTAAACATTAATTCATATTTGAGTTTGAATCTGAAAAACAATAGCAATAACAAAATAACAATACCTAATAAGATAACAAACGTTTAGATTATTCAGGGTACACTGTTCAAATGCAGGGTATCTTTTATAATACCGGTTACTTTCTGAATAGAATGTGAACATGGCACCCCCAAGCATTCAAGTTAAATCCTCCACGTCAAGTGTATGTAATAATAAACTAATATAAACTGAATGAGAGGATCCTCTGCAGAAGCTCAACATACAGTCTTCCTATGCAGGAACCTCCATGTAAAGAAAACATAATACCTTAAATTATAGAAAACATTGGAAATCAAATAAACGGTTCATAAAAAAATTAAGTGCTTCCCAGTATATACCTTAAATTAAAGGAAAAAAATAGAAAACATTGGAAATCAAGATTTCAGATTAACCATTCGAAACCGCACAAACCTTGAGGAGAACACCGACAAATGCATTTGAAAATACATACCTGAGCATTGAGAATATGCTTTGAACGACCCAACAAAATCGAATCTGCCAAATAAGCTCATTTCAAAGGAATTCATCACAAAACTGCTCACACAAAGACCTAGTGAATAAAAACTATAATTAAAATAACAATCTTAAAGTAAAAAAGGATAAGTATAATAGTATAGACTTATGTTGCCAGAACCTGTTATACACGGCAAAACGCATTAGAACTAATTTCCAGCAAAACCATTGGTTTTGATACTTTCAGTTACAACTTGGACCTGAACTAAAAAATAACATCTATAATTAAGAACCTTGATATAATAGTGAAAAACCTTGTTGGTTACTTAGAAATTAACTTTGGACAGAAAAATAAGGGGTTGTCTGAAATTGCTATTAAAAGTGTTTATACCTTTTGGTTTTTTAATAAAGCAGAAGCAACCCAAAAGACAATTGCTACGGGATATCAATTTCTCGATTTACCGCAATCTACGACAATAAGCACAAATCATATCTATATATCTCATAAAACTTAATGTGGAGCACCGCCACTCGGCTGCCACAAAGTAATTATATCAGTAACCTGATTAAGAAGAACAACCATCTGCCTTTGAGAAATCCATGGCTTACTTTCTAGCATGATCTTAAGCTCCTCCCAAGCATCTTTCCTTGCCAAAAAATACTAAGGACATATAGGAATAGTCCTACATCCTGGAATTACTTGGTCTAGTGTTATCCTAATATTTTTCTTAATCCATATGAATTTTAATACCAGCCTTGGTTTCACCATTGGCTTCACAACCACTCCAAGCTTTTGCAAATTCAGCCGATTTGATAAAAATAAAGTATAAACACTGATTTTGTCTTTTGAATGATAGCTTCTTGGTTAAATATTTATGCTACTGACTTTTTAAGCCATTGTACTTGACTTCACAATGCAAAAACACCATAAATATTGAATAAATGCGAGTTAACAAATTACCAATTTTTTTTATCCATCGCAGTTGAATGATCGCCTGTAGAAGTTGTTTGGAAATGCTCTTTGTCGCGCAAGTGATGCCTAACATTGAAAACCAATCAAAACAAAATATCCTAAAACAGTAAGCTGAAATCAATCATATTCAATATAACTATGTTTCACCATCATATCTTTTTTGACTTCTTTTTCATTTTACTTTCACTTTATGGGTCACCTAATTTTCTACAGAAACATAAAAACACAGAAGTCACTATAAATATCGTAATAACCGTCATTTTCTACAGAAAACATACAAAGAAAGCAAACTATCTCTCCTAAATTAACTCATAAATTACCTCAGATGGAAAAACCGCCATTAAGGATTCATCCTCAGCTAAGGTCTTCGAAAGTTCATACCAAACCTGAAAAACATAAAACCTTTAAATATGTCAAACAAAGTAAGGTTATAAACTCAAAAATAAGCAAGAATCATCAGGCCGAACATTCACGTGCCCATAATCCACGTTTCGCCAATAAAATTCCATTCAAGAATTTCATCAAACATTTGGTGTGCAAAACTCTAATCAGGGTTGATTTGAAACAAAAATTAATAAATGCATATGAAACGAATCTCTAATTGATCATGTATCAAAACTGCTTAGCTAACGTAATTCTATTGAATCGGAATAAAAATTAAAAAAAATGACGGTAGACAAAGTTAATTGAAAAGATACCTTCGATGATTTTCGGTGGATTAGATAACCGGATTTGTGAGTGTGGTTAGGGTTTATTTTAATATTGTGTTTGATTTTGTGAGTATTGTTAGGGATTTTAGGCGTGATCCTAGGCGCGATTGCAGCAAGACTTTCCCTCCCTTCACAATTAAATCTCAGATTTGAATTCTAAATGTTATTTGTTGAATCCATCAAATTTATTTCCTAGCTGTTTTGTATTTTGTTTTAAAAAACTTGCCACAAATATCAGGCTAGTCTACTGGTAGTGCATTCGTTTCTGGTGTAACAGAATTGGGTTGGAATCCTTCAAATGTCTACTTTTTTAGATATAAGCACGAAATAAGCTGTTGAGGTGGCTTTATTGGCTGTCTACGTGGCTTCAATCGCCACTTATGTGGCATTCTTGCTTGCATATGTGGCTTATTAAATGCATAGGTGTCATTAGTTGTTGCATAGGTGGAAATAGTTAATTGATGATGTGGCATGTATGTTGCATAGGTAGCATTCTAGTATCCACTTATATATAATGTTAGATATGTATGTATGTATATATATATATATATGTATGTATATATATATATGTATGTATATATGTATGTATATACATATATGTATGTATATACATATACATATGTATATACATATACATATATATACATATACATATATATATACATATACATATATATATACATATACATATATATATACATATACATATATATATACATATACATATATATATATATATACATATATAT
>BQNB010079643.1:0-30177 GCA_026074375.1 Tanacetum coccineum | reverse complement strand
ATAATTCCATTTCTCTTTTCTCTCATCTCTCTCTCTAAACTCTCTCTCTAGAACAACTCTTTCTTTCTCCTTTCTAGTTCTAATTTGTGTTTGATTCTATGAAGTGAAGTGTTAAGGGATCCTACAGAATTACTTACAATGTTCCTAACAAGTACAAATACAATTAAATAAAGTCTTCCACAGCTGAAGTTGTCTTCTGAGTTCTCCTCGTCTTAAAACTTGTATTCCAGCTTGGATCTTCATTATCTTTACTTGTTCTTGAACCATTTTAGTATGCATGAGTTTGATTAACTTCCCCCTAATCCATGCAGCATGTCTTGAAAAGCTTTCTTCATAGACTCTTTTTTTTGGCAAAGTTTCTGAATCGGCTTCCCCCAAACCAACATCCCTATCTTGAGCAGATTCTAAAACATTGATGTAGCTTGAACAATCTTCTACTTGTCATCAAAGTGCACAGCGGAATTTTGTAGAAGTCAAACCGCACCAACGACCACTGCTTCTTGTCATTAGGGCTTAGTGAATATTCGTTCGGGGGGTGCATGCGAGAAATCAGCATCAGTTCTTCTCACATTTGTAGAATACTTTACAAACTATTCTACGTGAAGTAGTATACACTACTCCCCCTTGGAAGTTAACATGGTAACATCAAAGTCAATTAAGTCCTGAATGTACACATTTTCCCCCATGATGGTTGCGATCTCTCGGAAGCATCATTGTCGTGTACGTCCATATACTCGAGAAGTTCTTGTCATAAGCACAAATCTTGATATACAAAAGAATCATTACCCTTTTGACTTCACAAACCGTAGAGGAATTGAAGCAAGAATCAAGAACACTTGGTATAATCAAGGTCTTATAAATGAATGTCATTGAAGAGCTTTGAAGATTTTGCTTAGACTGTGAAGTATCTTTGTCTTGGAATAGTACAAAAATACCCGTGAGAAGTGCTTATTACATCTCAACCTTTATACTCTCTGGCTAACTTACCAAACTCGTATTCTGTAGGCTATTGTCGTGATCACTTGGTGAAGTAAACCCGATATTTCAAACTTGAAACTGAAGTATTACTTAATCTTGCACTACTGTTGATTGAAGAACGGTGCAGAAGAAAATCTCTAAGTACCTTATACCCAACATCAAAAGTATAAGAAGTACAACACCTCTTGAAATTATCCACATCGACATCTGCGTGTGACACTGAGTACTACAATGTAACTCCTTTAAGTGATAGTTGTCCAGGTCTTCATCCAACCACCCCTTGACCGCTGGAAACTAGATAAACCAAGTCTCAATCATAACTGTTTACGTTCAAGCAAGTCATCAATCGATAGAAAATAGAAGAAAGTCACGATGATGAAATAAGTAGACGCCTTTGTGAAATCCTACTTCAATCACAAATAAAGGATACCAAATTAACTCCGTGATCACATGTCATCTTAATCCAAATCTCTAGCCATTTTGTCATTTAAGTGAATCTTTTCAGGATCGTTTTGGGATTAAGTGTTGTTGTTTGAGTGGTATGTTGTTATGGTTGATTGTGGTGTTTGTTTGTTGTTCTTGTTTTGATTATAATATTCCCAAATTCGGTCACATGCCCACCTGATGCGCGGATCGACCTTCGCGGTAAGGTCGAAATTTTTTTCGAGAAATTAGGTAGTCAAAACTATGTTTTTTGTGTGGCAACCCGCCTCCTTTGGCAACCCGCCACTTAAAATGTGACCAAACCGCCGCCAAATTTTTTTTGCCACTAAACCGCCACCAAAATGTAGGCAACTCGCCGCCTAGTTAGTGACCAACCCGCCACCAAAGTTTAGGCAACCCACCGCCTTGTTTTGCACCAAACCGCCGGCTATTATAGCAACCCCCGCTATTAATTAAATAACAAACCCTGCCGATTTTAACTTTCTCACCCTCCGCCGTACTTTAACAAACCAGCCACTTAGAAAATTGTCAACCCCCGTGATATTTGTTGAATTTTGCAGAGTAAACATTTCATTTTGCACATAAAATCATCAACTCTCCTGCTTAACCTGTCAACCGCCGTTAGAAAGGCAAACGCCGCCAATAAAATATTATTTTTAATCAAACCGCCGTTGACTTTGGTCAAACCGCCACCTACTTTTTCCTTAAAATGTGGATCTTGTCTGTACTTTTTGTCAAACCGCCACCAAGAAAATAATATAATAACCAACCCGCCACCATGAACATTCATCTCGAAATAAGCAATTTTCAACCAATTAAGCTATTTGACCACGCAAAAAAGCATTGTATGCTTACAACTAAGTTGAGTAGAGATGATTAAACCATATACTGACACGAATTTATCTTTGTGAACATCAAAATCGGACCAACCGCACGTCTAGAACACGAAAAAAACCATACTTTTGGGCGCTTTAAAAATCGAATCAGTAGCTTGTGCATCTCATGGAATGGACCAATATCATCGTTTTACATGTAAAACAAGATAGACAAGTTTAACATCTATATAGCCCAAAATTTTTGAGCCGAGAGGGCTTTCTTCAAATAACCACGAAAATTTAAGCTTATTCACCACTCGAATCAGTGATTAACAACACGAATTCCCCCTATGCTCTGGTGCCAATTGTTAGTATAGATTCACCCTATGAACAAGATCCGGAGGTCGGATTAAGTGAAATAGAAATCGAGCCATTTTATTAAGAGAAAAGAGAAAGAGATAGAGAGAAAAGAGAGAGGAAGAAAAAAGGAAGAGTGAGTAGAGTTGGTTGTGTGTGTGCTTCAGAGAGATATAAGGAAGACACACACACACTCACTTTTACAAAAGTGAACTTCTCCCCCTCCATGGAAGTATGGAGGGAGTATTTATAGTCCTAGTGACACATAACTATCGTAGCTTGTCATTATTAGTCCCTACGTGTCACGCTATAAATAAACTACTGTAATTCCATGTATGTCACCATATTTTAAGGCTAACAGGTGGGTAGGTAGAGAATACCTAGGGGCGTGAGACAACTCTCTCTAAGGAACTCGGCAAAATAGCCCTGTAACTTCGGGAGAAGGGGTGCCTCTCACAAAGTGGGTCGCAGTGACCAGGCCCGGGCGACTGTTTACCAAAAACACAGGTCTCCGCAAAGTCGTAAGACCATGTATGGGGGCTGACGCATGCCCAGTGCCGGAAGGTCAAGGAAGTTGGTGACCTGATGACAGGGGAGCCGGCGACCGAAGCCTCGGTAACGGCGCCGTACCTATAACCGTCCTAAGTAGCGAAATACCTTGTCGGGTAAGTTCTGACCGCACAAAAGGCTTAACGATCTGGGCACTGTCTTGGAGAGAGACTCGATGAAAAATAGACATTCTGTGAAGATTCGGACTAACATGCACCTAGACAGAAAAGACCTATGAAGCTTCACTGTTCCCTAGGATTGGCTTTGGGCTTTTCCTGCGCAGCTTAGGTGGAAGGCGAAGAAAGCCTCCTTCCGAGGGGGGGGGGGGGGTCCGAGCCATCAGTGTGCTTTGAAGATCCTTCCTTGTGAAGTTATTTTTGTTAAAAACAATATAAAAAAAACAAAATATTTTTTATTATTCTTTTATATTAATAAATATATATATAAAAACAAGAAAAACCAAAAACATAAAAACATTGTCCATAATTATCAATAAAAATCACCATCAATATAATACTTTCAACTGAAGTATTATCATTAATAAGTTCCCGAACCAAAGATTCAAAAACTTACCTTTTGTGTCACTTGCGAGGTACGGTTCACCTTTGAAAGATAAACAAACTCAAAGAGGGGTATAAGGAGAGTTGTTCCGAGGAACTACGACCCTAAAGGAGAAAGGTTTTTAATAGCTTCGCGCTTTCCTACTCCTCCGATCCTTTGTACGTTTTTCTTTTAGAGAGCTACCGTGAAGCTTGTTGATTATTAGATTTAAGTTGTCTTATCTCATTGTCCGTTATTAAAATAAATCTTTGTGAATCAATTGTTGAAAAACCAAAAAAAAATTTAATTAGTATAATTTCTCTTTTTAAATTTCTTTTTAGTGCATGAGCACTTGATCTTCGACTAGGAATCTCTTTCCACCTCTCGAAGATCCCGAACGTACAATTCGAAGAAGAACTCGTGTTAATCCTAATCTTTTGAACAATTTTGAAGAAATCAATATGGCTGCTAACGGAAATGGTGATGACGGACCACCTCCCGCGGGAGCCGGTTTACCCGTTCTCGACCTCCGAACGATGGAGGAGTTGTGCCAACCGTCTTTGAATGGTCGGGGTGGACCAATTGCCCCGATTGCAATTCAAGCAACGAATTTTGGACTTAAGAATGACATGATTCAACAAGTTCAAAATTCGTATCCATTTCGTGGACCAGGTGATGATGCCAACAAGCATCTTGACAAATTTTTGCATGTCACCTAAAATTATGAAAGGGATATGGGTTTCTCCGAAGACGCACTTCGTCCTATATCTCTTCCCTTACTCCTTGCAACATCGTGCCGCCGAATGGTTTGATCGTTTTCCAAGGAATTCTATCACCGCCTTTGACCAAATGGCAAAAATCTTTCTCGAAAAATACTTCCCACCTTCTATAGTGACCAAGTTGAGAAATGATATTACAAATTTCCGTCAAGAACCCGATGAATCATTATTCGAAGCATGGGAACGTTATAAGCTTTCGATTGATCGATGTCCTAACCACAACATGTTACCCGTGACTCAAATAGATACTTTCTATAACGGGTTAACTTTAAGACATCGTGATACCATCAATGCTGGCGAGTCCGGAAGGTACCTTTTATGAAAAGGCTAACCCGAAATGCTATGATCTCATCGAGAATATGACCGCCCATCACAATGATTGGGATACTTCCGCTCAACGGAATGAGTCATCGAGCTCTACCACTTCTTCTAATCCGGAAATAGCAGCCCTTAAGCTTGAAATGGCGGAAATCAACAAGAATTTAATGAAAATGCTTCAAACGAACCAACAAGTTAATTCCGTAACACCGAGTTGCGAAACTTGTGGTGGTCCTCATTCTTACAATAATTGTCCAGCCACCGTTGGCCAAACTCAGAACGTATATGCTCGGAGCAATAATCAAGGTGGTAATTTCTTACCAACCTCAAGGTAACCGTAATCTGCTTAGCTATCGTTCGGACAATTATCTCGGACCACCGGGGTTTAATGTGAATCAAAATCAAAACCGAAGCAATCAAAATCAAAACTACCAAAATAGGAATCAAGGAAACAACCAAGGTCGAAACCAATTCTTCCAAGGAGCTAGTCGTGTTCAAAACCCGCCTCCGGCTTATCAAGCACCAGCTTATCAAGCCCCGCCTTACCAAGCTCCGGTTCATCAAGCTTCGATTCCTCAACCGCAAGTTGAGAAGACTAATGAATTCAAAACCTAAATGGACCGCAGAATGAATGCCATTTTTGAAATTATGCAAACCAACATAACTACATTGACCAATTCTAATCTTGAGCTTAAGAATATGTTTGGTCAATTCATGAAAATGAATACCGCTTCATCCTCGGGTTCGGGAACACTTCCGAGTAACACCGTTACTAACCCGAGGGAAGATTTGAAAGGTATCACCACCCGAAGTGGTGTTGCTTATCAAGGACCCACGATTCCTACTACTTCTTCTTCTTCTCCTAAAGTAAGTAATACCGGAACCGAGGTGACAAAGGACACGGTGCCTCCTACTAATAACGGAAGTACCAAAGACGTCCAACCTCTGGTTGTCCAAGTTGAAACTCAAGTACCTAATTCTGAGCCCGTTGTTACTCCTGTTGTTGCTCCCGTTGTTGATCCCGTTAGTGCTCCGATGCCTAACCCGAAATCGTCGTTCCGTATCCTTTGAGACGTAATAATGAAAGGCGTCGTGAAAAAGCTAACGATCAAATTGAGAAATTCTACGAAATCTTTAAAGATTTGAGTTTCGAAATTAGCCTCACGGATGCTTTAATTCTTATGCCTAAATTTGCCTTGACTCTTAAAGCTATTAATTAGAAACAAAGAAAAATTAAGTGAAATGGCTAGAACGCATTTAAATAAGCATTGTTCGACGGTTATCCTCAACAAGTTACCTGAAAAACTTGGAGACCCCGACAAATTTCTCATACCGTGTGATTTTCCTGGAATTGATGAGTGCTTAGCCTTGGCCGATCTTAGCACTAGCATAAATCTCATGCCATTATCCATGTGTAAAAAGCTTTCTCTTCCGGAGCTCACTCTTACTTGCATGATGCTTGAACTTGCGGACCGTTCGATCTCTCAATCGATCGGTATCGCCGAAGATGTCTACGTAAAAGTAGGAAAGTTTTAATTCCTGTTTGACTGTGTAGTCGTAGACTTTAGATGCCAGATCCCCGAGTTCCCCTAATTCTTGAAATATCCTTCTTAAAGACCGGACGTGCCTTGATTGATGTTTACGAAGGAGAACTAACTCTTCGTGTTGGCAAAGAAGCCGTTACATTCAATCTTGATCAAACTTCGAGATACTCGGCTAATTATAATGAATGATGGCAAACCAATGACGTCATTGATATGTGACTTGTGAGGAGTATACTCAGGAAGTTCTCGTTTCCTCCGATGTGATTGCGAGTGGCAATCCCACTCCTTATTATGACCCGATCGTTTCAACCTTCTTCTGCCGACCCTCACTCCCTTCGAGGATAGTGATTTTCTTCTCGAGGAAGTCGACGCTTTCCTTGCTCTTGAAGATGATCCAACTTCACCGAAAGTTGATCACTCTTATTACGACCCGGAGGGGGACATTCTTCTTCTTGAAGCATTTCTCAATGATGATCCATCATTACCCCCTACCACTCAAGGAAATTATATGCCTGAAATTCAAAAAGAACTTAAAGTTTGTGAAGCTAAAACTGATAAATCTTCAATTGATGAACCTCCCGAGGTCGAACTCAAGGACTTACCTCCTCATCTCGAATACGCATTTTTGGAGGGTGACGACAAGTTTTCCCATCATAATTGCTAAATACTTGAGTGTCCGTGAAAAAGCCGCTCTCATAAAGGTTTTGAAGTCACACAAGCGAGCCATCGCTTTGGAAAACTCTCCGAATTAATGGTATTAACCCAGAAATTTGTACTCATAAAATTCCTTATGGAAGAGGACAACAAAACCGGCGGTCCAACACCAAAAGACGGGTGAACCAAAATCACTATGTTCATCCAAAAAGGAGGTTGAAAAACTTCTTGATGCCGGATTAATTTACCCAATCTCGGATAGTCCTTGGGTAAGCCCCGTACATTGCGTACCGAAAAAAGGTGGCTTACCGAGTTGAAAATGATTAAAAATTATTTGAATCCCGACTCGTTTAGTTACGGGGTGGCGTGTATGCATTGACTACCGTAGTTAAATGAAGCCACCCGTAAAGACCATTTTCCACTCCCCTTTATGGACCAAATGCTTGAGTATAATTGGCAGGAAAGAATGACTATTGTATTCTCGATGGTTATCTCGAGGTTAATTTCAAATTCCTATTGATCCTAAAGATCAAGAAAAACCACATTCACGTGTCCTTATGGAACGTTCGCCTATCGTCGCATGCCTTTTGGGTTATGTAATGCACCGGGCACGTTTCAAAGGTGTATGATGGCTATCTTTCACGATATGATCGAAAAAATTATGGAAGTCTTTATGGATTGACTTTTCGGTCTTTGTGAATTCCATTTGGAACTTGTTTCCCCATTTGACAAGATGCTTAAAAGGTGTGAAGACACCAATCTTTGTCTAAATTAGGAGAAAAGTCATTTTATGGTTAAAGAAGTGAATTGTCCTTGGCCACAAGATTTCAAAGAACGGGATTGAGGTTGATAAAGCCAAAGTCGAAGTTATTGCTAAGTTTACATCACCACTACCGTCAACGGTTTCGTAGTTTTTTCTCGGTCATAAGCCGGTTTTTACGTACCGGTTCATTAAGGATTTTTCCAAAATTTTCTGACCGATGACTCATCTTCTTGAGAAAAATACTATGTTCATCTTCTCCGGTGAATGTATTCAAGCTTTTGAAACGTTAAAGAAAAACTTACCGAAGCTCCAATCTTGATTGCCCCTGACTAGGACTTACCCTTTGAGCTTATGTGCGATGCAAGCAACTTTGACATAGGTGCGGTCCTGGGGCAACGTCATGAAAAACACTTTAGGCCTATACGCTATGCTAGTAAAACAATGAGCGAGGCGGAATCGCATTACACCACGACAGAGAAAGAAATGTTAGTTGTGGTGTACGCCTTCGAAAAATTCTGGACTTACCTCATATTGAACAAAAGCATTGTGTATACAGATCACTCAGCCCTCAAATATCTCTTTGCTAAAAAAGATTCCAAGGCGAGATTGCTCTGGTGGGTTCTCCTCCTTCAAGAGTTTAAATTCAAAGTAATTGACACAAATGGAGCTGAGAATCTCGCGGCCGATCATCTTTCTCGATTAGAAAATCCTTATGAAAATGTGCTCGGCCCAAAGGAGATAAATGAAACGTTTCCTCTCGAGACACTTAATATGGTGACTTTTCGTGGTGACTCAAGTACCACGTGGTTTGCCGATTTTGAAAATTACCACGCGGGGAATTTTATGATTAAAGGGATGTCGTCCCAGCAAAAGAACAAGTTTTTTAAGGATGTTAAACACTACTTTTGGGATGACCCCTATTTGTTCAAAATATGTGCGGATCAAGTGATCCGGCGGTGTGTTTCGGGCCAAGAAGCTATTGACATCCTCAAAGCTTGCCATAGTGGACCCACCGGGGGACATTACGGTGCCAACTACACCGCCAAAAAGGTCTTTGATTCCGGGTTTTATTGGCCTACAATTTACCGAGATGCCCATGACTTGGTCACCCGATGTGACACTGCAACGTCAATGAAAAAATTGCAACGTGATGAAATGCCTCAAAATTCCATCTAAGTTTGCGAAATCTTTGACGTGTGGGGCATCGATTTCATGGGGCCATTCCCGTCTTCACGAGGGAACAAATACATACTCGTGGCGGTCGACTACTTGTCAAAATGGGTTGAAGCGAAAGCGCTCCCCACCAATGACGCCCGAGTTGTTTGCAAATTTCTTAAATCTCTCTTCGCCCGATTCGGTGCCCCTCGTGCTATCATAAGTGATCGCGGAACCCATTTTTGCAATGACCAGTTTGCAAGGTCATGCTTAAATACGGAGTTACTCACCGTCTCTCCACCGCGTATCACCCACAAACAAGTGGGCAAGTTGAGGTATCCAATCGTGGCTTGAAACGAATTCTTGAAAGACTGTGGGCAAGAACCGTGCCTCTTGGTCGGAAAAATTAGATGACGCTCTTTGGGCCTTTCGTACAACTTACAAAACACCATCGGTAACACCCTATACAAGCCGTGTACATAAGCAGTCATCCACCGATCAAGCTCGAGCACAAAGCCTATTGGGCCTTGAAGCATGCAAACTTTGACCTTGAGACCGCGGGTGATCACCGTAAAGTTCAACTCAATGAACTAAATAAACTTCGTGATCAAGCCTATGAGAACTCTTTAATCTATAAAGAGAAAACAAAGAGGATATGTGACTCCAAGATCAAAAACCACGTTTTCAACGTCGGTGATCAAGTCCTCCTCTTAACCATCGATTGTGAAGACTCTCAGGCAAGTTAAAATCCGTTTGGTCCAACCGTTCACCATTGCTCAAGTGTACCCTTATGGCACCGTCGAGTTATCCTAAAACTCCAGGCCAAACTTCAAGGTGAACGGTCATAGACTTAAGCACTACTTTGGAGGGTACGCACCACAAATGGTTGTCCCGGATCTCCAATGGACCAATGAATTCGGGGTCGAGTCAAGCTTGTGACTCGGTTAACAAAAACAAGGCGCTTCGTGGGTGGTAACCCATGCTTATCCGTAATAGTAGTATGGTAGTTTAGTAGTAATGAATAAGTGTTTTGTGTTGTGATGAGGCTCGCCTCTACCATTCTCGTTTGCTTGTGTTTTTGTGATGTATGTCCAGGATTGTCCTGGATTTTTGAAGCCTCTCGTGCTCACGGTTTTGTCCTTCGGTCACTCAAGCTTCAAATCCTCAACTTCATTTGGGAAATCCAATATCCTAACCTAATCGACTAACGTTTATCTTTAAGCATACTTAATAAACGGCTTAGGATTTACGTATAAACCCTTCTTAAAACATTGAGGACAATGTTTAGTTCTAGTATAGGGGGGATCTATCGATTTGATTGTTCCTGCAGCTGTTGTTTTCACATAATCCCGTTTTTACCACCAAAATTTCAAAAAAAATGAGAAAAATTAAAAAAATTCAAAAATAAAATAAGTGTTTTGTCACAATTTTGACTTTCCTGCTGGGTAGAATAAGAATAAATTTTGACTCGATCGAGCGTGTTGAGCTCTAGCTTGTTCCTTAACTTTTAGACTAGGCGTTCGCGAATCTTCGCGAAGAACGAAAAATGATAGTGTTAAGTAGAAGTCGGATGCTAAGCAAGGATTATTTGGAAAGCTTAAGAGCTCATAAGTGTAAATTGTTGCTTTTTCTCCAGTAAGCTCCTAACCGGACTAATAATACATGCTATTTTTGGAGATTAAACTTAAATCAACAATTTTTATGTAGTTGATAGCAATAATTTTAGTCTTAGTTCAATTTTATACTTAAATTTTCCAAAAAGAAGTCTTCTCTATATATCATGAAATAAAGTAAAATGAAAAAAAAATGAAAAGAATGAATAATAATTATAAACTGTGGGCTGATAAAAGTTTGCTGCATCTTGCCGGCTCATAACCGATGTTACAGCCTTCTAAAGAAAGCCCATACTAAGAATAATAATCAGAGACTGATAAAAGTTTGCTGCATCTTGCCAGCTCACAACCGATGTTGCAGCCTTCTAAAAGGTCGAGGGTTACAATTGCATCATAGTTATGTTTAATATTAAGTGTGAATTAATAAATAGATCTCTTTTTGTTAAATTTAAATATGCTTTTGAACTTTGACTGTTTCATTTTATGTTTTTAAATAAGTTATGTATATACGGGAAACCTAAGAGTTTTTGAAACCAAAGGTCCGTGAGTCCCGATACTAGTCTCTGTGGGGTGTCAAAAGCCTGGTCATTTAGCCGCAAGGTTGGGATGTGCCGAGACGAAAGTCGCTACATGGGATGATCTCGCCTTCAAACTTATTATTCTCGGGTGGAACGTGAANGTCAACAGTTTTATACACACATTTTTGTACACATATTTTTATACACGGTTTTATAAACACGTTTTTATACACACATTTTTATATACGATTTTATACACACGTTTTTACACATATTTTTATACATATTTTTATACACAGTTTTATATACATATACAGGGTTTTATACACACGTTTTTATACACACATTTTTATACACGATTTTATACACGTTTTTATAAACACATTTTTATACGAGGTTTTATACACACATTTTTATACACGGTTTTATACACACAAAAAGCTATATAAAAACGTGTGCATAAAAACCTGTAAAAAATGTGTGTATAAAAACGCGTGCATAAAAACGTGTAAAACGTGTGCATAAATATATATATATATAATTATGTGTATAAAAATATATAAAATTGTGTGTATAAACATACATGTCAAATAACCTGATAAGTTTCTGAGTTGGATAATTGGGCCCACAAAAAGCTGACGTGGAGAATGTCAAAACATAATATCCCGGTTGCCAGTATACGAGGTAACCTGAATGAACACACTTTTGTTGTTCGGTAACCTTAAAGTCAAACTTCGATAGTTCAGTAACACAAATGAAAAAAAAAAGTTTAGTAACTTAGGTGAATAAAAGTTGATAGTTTAGTAACCTGTTTATCTAAAAACCCGTCCATTGTAATACAACATGACTATATGCAATAAGAGAGGGGGTATAAATTGGTGCATGGATGTTTGGACATGAGCGAACAAAGAATCAGTTTGCTGACGCAAGTTTGAAACTAACAACAAAATACTGATTCTTTGAAAAAAAGGAATGAAGGGAAGGAATTTGCAACTTCTTTATTCATAAAACACAATAAATTTGCAGCTTCTGTATTTGTAAAACTTGGTCATCCTCTGTATTTGTAGAGTATAATAAACTTGGTGAGTTTTGTATTTTTAAAACATAATAAATTTGCAACTTATGTTAAAAAAAGCGTGTCTTGCAGATATCCTTGCACCAGCTCCTGCGAGCTCACCGTACCAACTCGGTAAATCCCAATCTCATGTTCTACTTATAGCAAGGCGTCAGTGAAGAAAAAAGGGACCCCGATGAACAAAATAATGAGAAGTAATAAAGCTGTACACGATAGCGAGAACCAAAATCCCAATTTCGTAACCCCTTATCATAATATGAAATCGAGCACAGACAAGAAAAAGGAAATTGGCAGTTCTTCACTACGCCAGGAGATACGAAAGAAGCTGAGACGAAAATTATTGGCACATAAACTGTTTGTAGGAAATAGTGTGTTGAACCGTATAACTGAGTTTTGCAATGACCTGAAGCGATTGGCTACAAGAAAAAGGGTGAACGAGATTGAGCAAATGGAAACGAAGTTTGAAGTCTTGCAAGAGAGAGACGTTCAAAAGGCGCATGGATAGAAACAAGGAAATTGTAATATGACATTTTGATTAATACAAGCAGGAATGGCAAAGAGAAAAAGCTCAGTCAAAAAAGTAAGTTATCATATATTCGTTATTGTTGTTTAATAATATGGACACGGTTCTGCCTGTGTTAATCGCGTTGTGTGTGCAGAAGGAAATATGGGTTACAAAACAGCCCCGTTGAAGAAAACACGAAAAGCAGAAGGGACATTGTCACAAATTGGAGCCATTAAAGCTACCCCGTCTAAGGCTTTCCGTCCTAGACCTCCTGTAAGTTTCTTACATTTTCTTCTAATAGCTAACATTTAAATAAAGTTCATGAGCATCAGACATTTCTCCCAGTTTGTATCTTGATTTTAAATTGAACCCTGCAATAATAAGCCACGTTCGCACATGTAAAATCATTTTCTTCCGGAGTATCTTTTAGAACAAAATTTGGTTGAAATTTTGGATGAACGAATAAAAAATTGTTGGTAAAATTGCACCTAAATTATACTACATTTAAAATTACATCACATGTTGTAAAATGACACATATCCCTAAAAACTCCACTATCTGAGTTGTAGCGTTGTCTTGATGTTATAATTCTTTACTTCTCAACTACGAACTCAGAATCCGATAGGGCTGCAAAACTCAAAGCTCAATCATCTATATATTGTTTTGGCTCCCAAATGAACCACTCAAACCTACTAATGT
The DNA here is from genome assembly GCA_026074375.1 of Tanacetum coccineum. Lineage (NCBI taxonomy): Eukaryota > Viridiplantae > Streptophyta > Magnoliopsida > Asterales > Asteraceae > Tanacetum > Tanacetum coccineum. The sequence goes on along the minus strand of BQNB010079643.1, from coordinate 16,871 downwards.
CATCCAAAGTGTATTCAGATCAATAAAAAGCTGATAAATACTCCATTACTTTTTGTGCTCCTATCTCTGTGTATGAAATAAATTAGATGTTGCATTTCTTTTTAACAGAGCACATATGATATCAAATATTGAAATTCCTTTGAACTTAGAAGATTACATCCATTAAGCTTAATAAACCTTTCTTCGACACATGCTAAAACTCGCCGCAGCGAAGCGCGAGTTTAAAAACTTATTTGAAATCAAATCATAAGAGATTATGTTAATGTGTTCACTCAACTACAATTTTAAATTAAAACTGACTATGAAAATCCGTAACAACACCCGAACACTGATTAACCTCATTTACAACAATTTAGTTGAAAAGTTTCCTACGAAATATGAGTAACCATTGGAACACAACCTTTTTAAATCATTAATTTTTTGAACCGAACTAATTAAATTTTTGTCAAAACTGAAAGATTATTGTTTTACTAATTGTGGCTAGTATCGTAAGAAGGTAGATAAGCATTGCTATATCATTCTACATGTTAAAAATCGAGAAAAGTCTCGGTCACTCCTAAATATGTAAAACGTAGCTCGTAGATAATATTTGGAACTTTAGTAAGCTAACCGAGCCAAGCCCATGGAAAGCCCATGGGTTGGCCGGCCATGTAAGGGATATAAGTACCCTCTCCATGCCTTGGAGAGGGTGTTGGTCATTTCATAAATCTAATATTCTCTCTTTTGGTTCTCTCTCTAGAAGTGTCCAACCACTCTCTCTCTCTAAGATTTCTTGCTTTGATTGTGTGTGTGATTAGATAACGTGTATTCTACCATTGGCATTAGTTGCCATAGGGTGATAAAGAGTGTTTTTGTGTGCGTTTTTGATTCAAAAAGGGTGCGTTTGTGTTGCTAGTACACGAACCAAAAAGTGTACAACTTTTTTTCAAAATCATAAAGTTTGTGTTTTTAAGATTCTAGTAGCTTAGTAATACTTAATTGTACAAAAGAAATCAAGAAAAAACGTCAAAAGTGTGGTTTTTAGTGATTTGAAAAGTTGGGTTTCCGGATTTTTCGAAGGCACCAAAATTGCCACTTTGAAGGCACCGAAATTGCCATTCAAAGTTAACCGAAATTGCCAGTTTTGTGAACCGAAATTGCAACTTTGTGCTAACCAAAATTGCCAGTTTTGTAAACCGAAATTTCCACTTTGTGTGAACTGAAATTGCCACATTACTTGAACCGAAATTGCCACTTTGTATGAACCAAAATTGCCACGTTGTGTGAACCGAAATTTCCTTGAACCGATTTAGACCATTTTGGTTAACCGATTTTGACATTTCTTCAGGTTAACCGATTTAGACCAATTTTGTGTGAACCGATTTTGACAATTAACGTTAACCGATTTAGACCATCTTTGTGACAACCGATTTTGCCACACTTTGTGATAACAAATTTTATCGATTTTCAAGAACAAGAATTATTATTTCATGGTTTCTTCGTTGATTTGTAAAATCCCGTGAAATATTCACTTATTTTCTCGATTTAATCAAGTTTTGTAAAATCCCATGCAATATTTATTCTCAATCACTTTCCACAAACAACACTTTAACACATTAACATCTAATCACTGAATGATCAAGCTCTTATCTTTTCAAATTTATCAATTAATTGAAAATGACTACATTAGCTGAGTACATGATAGGTGCTGGTGCCGAGAACCATCCTCCTACGCTTGACAAGACAATGTACAACTCATGGCAGAGTCGTATGTTGATATACATAAAAGGAAATAAAAATGGTAGAATGATGCTTGAATCTATTGAAAATGGACCTCTTGTCTATCCGACTATTGAAGAAAATGGTGAATTCATAACAAGAAATACGCAGAACTAACTAAACAAGATAAGCTTCAAGATGATTGTGATGTTCAAGCAACAAACATTGTTCTTCAAGGTCTCCTACCAGATGTGTATTCCCTTGTCAACCATTATCAGTCAGCTAAAGATATCTGGGATAGAGTCAAGTTACTCATGCAAGGCACTGAACTTTCATATCAAGAACGTGAATGTAAACTGTATAATGAGTTTGAAAAGTTTACTTCAATCAAGGGTGAATCACTTCATGAGTATTACTTGCGCTTTGCTCAACTCATTAATGATATGCAAACCATTGGCATGACCGTCAACAAGTTCAAGTGAATACAAAATTTCTGAATGCTCTTCAACTAGAATGGAGCAAGTTTGTAACAGATGTCAAGTTAGCAAAGAATATGTATAATACCAACTATGATCAGTTGTATGCATATCTTAGTCAACATGAGGGACATGCAAATGAAGTTCGAATGCCACGCGAAAGATATCGGGATCCTCTTGCATTGGTTGCTAACTATCAAAATTAGTCAAATTCTACTTAGTATCCACAACAGCTATCATCAATTCCTCAAACAACTCATTCTTCTCTACCATACCCACCAACTTATGAAGCACCTCATCATCCAAAACCATACCAACAAGGATTTCAGACACAACTTAGTCATACACCACCATCAGTTCCTCAAAATGCATATCATACCCCTCCAATTTCACAACAACCATAAGCTGCGTTTCCCCAACTAAATATACTCAGACTTGGTCTGTTCCATCAATTTCTACCAGTTGATGATCAAATATCTTGTCAATGCGTTTAGGAAACTGGAAATTTCACAAAAAAAATTTTTTTGTTTTACAAAAATTTTGTGTTAGGAAAGAATTTATATTTATAGTTAGTTAAAATTTAGAGAAAATGATAGTTTTCAAGTTTTACCCAATAAATATAGTTTTTCTTAGAAATTGGATAAATCTTTGAGTTTTAATAATAAAAAGCTTTGCTTAGATCTTGCGTTTTGCTAAGATTCTCTTAATAATCGGTATTCATTTGAATCAACGATTGTTGGAGTTTGCCTGATTATCGGTATTCTTTTGAATCAACGATAGTTGGAAGATTGTTTCTGGTATTCGTTGGAATCAACAGATTCAATTTGTGTGTTATTTTATATTCACTACATTAGTTGGTATCAAGAGCCGAAGTTCCTGATTAAGATGTCTCCAAGGATAAGTGAAGGTGAAGAGTTAGAATATCCGTTCTTTGAGGGTGATGGTTCAACTTTTGATGAATGGGGAGATTATGGTGTGGCGGGTGATGATTATGAAGGACCCCCGGTATTTGATGATGATCAATATGAAGAAGAATCGATGCTAGTTTATGATACCGATATTGAAGATGTCATTGAGGAAGAAGATGGTTTTATCAAGAAAGGTGGATTTGGTAGGAAAGAAGACAACATCGAATACATCGTACTTGTGGCTAATTATCTTTGTTTTTCAATGATCCAAACTAATTTAAATGTTAATTTTGATGAAGACATCAATACAAAATCACATGAGTTGATGTCGTTTGAAAAAAGTATTATTATCAAGGTTAGCCGAAGTTCGTTTAAATTTCTGATTCGTAAAAAATATCAAGACTGTTATTTAAAAGCTGCACCCATGGTCGATAAGTTCGGTTTTAAGACGATCAAGGTTCGAGGTCGAGTCATAATAAAGAAAGGGAATTTAATGCAAGAGATACAAATTTGGATGCTACGAGTACAAGGGACGAGTGAGGCAAACTCGAGGACGAGTTTTTTTAAGTGGGGGAGAATGATGCGGTTTAGGAAACTGGAAAGTCACAATAAATTTCTTGTTTGACAATAAATTTTGGTTAGGAAAGTATTTAATTTATAGTTAGTTATAAATTTAGAGAAAATGAAAGGTTTCTAGTTTTCCTATAAATATTAGGTATTTTCTTTGTATTGAGATATATCTTTGAGTTTTAATAATAAAAGCTTTGCTTTGTTCTTGGCGGTTTGCTAAGATTCTCTTAATAATCGGTATTCGTTTGAATCAACGATTGTTGGAGTTTGCCTGATTATCGGTATTCTTTTGAATCAACGATAGTTGGAAGATTGTTTCTGGTATTCGTTGGAATCAACAGATTCAATTTGTGTGTTATTTTATTTTCACTACATCAGTTGGTATCAGATCCGAAGTTCCTGATTAAGATGTTTCCAAAGAGAAGTGAAGGCGAAGAGTTAGAATATCCGTTCTTTGAGGGTGATGGTTCATCTTCTGATGAATGGAGAGATTATGGTATGGCTGGTAATGATTATGAAGGGCCTCCAATATTTGATGATGATCAATATGAAGAAGAATCGATGCCAGTTTATGATACCGATATCGAAGATGTCATTAAGGAAGAAGAAGGATTTATCAAGAAAGGAGGATTTGGTGGGAAAGAAGACAATATCGAAGACGTCGTCGTTGTGGCTAATGATATTTGTTCTTTAATGATCCAAACTACTTTAAATGTTGATTTTGAGGAAGACATCAATACAAAATCACATGAGTTGGTGTCGTTTGCAAAAAGTATTATTATCAAGGTTAGCCAAAGTTCGTTCAAATTTCTGATTCGTAAAAAATATTGGTATTTGAAAGTTACACCCATGGTCGATAAGTTCGGTTTTAAGACGATCAAGGTTCGAGGTCGAGTCATTATAAAGAAAGGGAATTTAATGCAAGGGATACAAATTTGGATGCTACGAGTACAAGGGACGAGTGAGGCAAACTCGAGGACGAGTTTTTTTAAGTGGGGGAGAATGATGCGGTTTAGGAAAATGAAAAGTCACAATAAATTTCTTATTAATCAATCATAAATTGTGATTAGGAAAGTATTTAATTTCTAATCAGTTATAAATTTAGGGAAAACGAAAAGTCTCTAGTTTTCCTATAAATATTAGGTCTTTTCTTTGTATTAATATATCTTTGAGTTTTAATAATAAAAGCTTTGCTTTGTTCTTGGCGGTTTGCTAAGATTCTCTTAATAATCGGTATTCGTTTGAATCAACGATTGTTGGAGTTTGCCTGATTATCGGTATTCTTTTGAATCAACGATAGTTGGAAGATTGTTTCTGGTATTCATTGGAATCAACAGATTCAATTTGTGTTATCTTGTTTATTTTCACTACATCATCAAGGCTTGTGGGAATGGTGGCAATCGATTCAATCTTCCGAAAGTAGGCTTCCATGCTTAGATCATCAAGTTTGATTGATCTCAACTCCGCCATCAAGGTAGTGGTACGTGACCATTTGTCGTCTTTGACAATGTCGGTGATGAGATCTCATGCTTCATTTGCGGATTTTGGACGTGCCACCACCAACCTTGCTTGAAGTGTGTCTGAATGAGTCGTAAAGATCCAAGAGAGAACGATTTTGTCCACTTTGAGCTCTTCCGATGTGAAAGGGGTGGGAGTACTTGGTGCGGGGTCATTGGTAAAGCCATGAATATACTTATTTACTTCATAGCTATAACAAAGTTGTTCAAAAAAGAACTCCCATAATCCATAGTTCCAGTTTTTGAGGTCAAGTTTAACGGGAACCCTCGTGAGAAGATAATGATGTGTGACAAGGGAGAGCTTGTTCGAGAGAAGGGTAGTTGAAGTAGCATCAGATCCGGTCATGATGAATGATGTATAAAGCGAATTAGGGCTGGTGTATGTGACATATGTAGAGATGGAATGTTGTATGGTTCGAATAAAGTAGGTTTCGAATGAAATAGTACAAAAAAAGTGATTTGGCTCGTGACCTAAGCACGAACAACAACCAATTAACGCGTGTGGATTTGTGACCTTAGCACAAATCACCAACACACTAGAAAATAAAAATAGTAACGATTGTTGAGGAAGAAAATTTGTGGAATGGCTGTTATAGGAGGTAGGGTTTAGGATCAAAATTTTAGGCTCGATACCATGTAGTTTGGTGAATAATCTCTGTATCGATAATGCAATATTCGGTACAATAAATACTTGAGCTTGAGCCCGATATAAATATCTATACTACTTATAAAACAAAAGCATCCCTCTCTCTTCATTAATGCACCAATGCACACATATAATTAATGTTATAATTAATAATATTATTAAAATACCTCATTACTCCAAAGTACAATTAATATAATACATGGTACAAACCAAACAAACTATTAATCAATAATACCAGAAAACCTTTATTCTAAGCATTTGTCAAACCCGCAAGTCAAACCAGTGTCTTAGCTTTTTCAAACAATGAACGCAGAAATTGATCATTCGATTGTATTGATTACTGTTACAACAATTAATTAACATTAAGCATTTTATGTTTAAAAACACTTTTTATAATTACAATCATTATACGACAATATGACTCGAAAAACATTTATGATTACATTTTTTCGTTTTGATTATTTAATTTTGGAAACGCAAAATATAAAAAATGTGTATTAAACGGAAACGAAAAATGTGAATGTCACGTGCATCTAAAACAAAGTTTTGGAGAATCAAACATACTTCAAAATGCGATTTTTTTATACATAATACAAAACGAAACACATCATCTTATCATTTATCGCCACGACAACCGTTTTGATACTGGCAACGCTATTATTATATGAAATATGTTGCTCATAGTCTCATACATAAAGTTATCCAGCATAAAAATCTAGTTATCTGTAAAGTTATTGTAACGGAAAATGATGATCGAAAAAATCGTTCGTCAGAAATCATGATTGCATGGTACCCGCCGCTGCAACGCGCAGATACCTTACTAGTAACTTATAATACAACCTATAGATACACGCTAACAGATAGTGGCTAGTCAACGGTAGATGATGCGTGTGAACTGTTAAGTAAACAAAGGACTAAACAATTCAAATAAAAAGAGGAAAACATAACCCTACAACCAGGTAAGTAAGAAAACATTTTGTTTAGTATATGAGTGATTGAGTTCACACCTATTTGATCATTATTTATTAATAAAAAAAAGTAAACACGTATATCATTATTAACAACATATTTAAAAAGGAAAATGATACAACCACAAAAGATTTACAAAATAACATCTACAAAATTACATGTTAGACTTTGATTGGTGACTTTTACAATAATTTCTCTTTCTCTTTTTTTATTAACCCAATCAAAATATAACACCTCAATTTTGTGGATGTTTATTTGTAAACCTTTTGTGGTTGTAGCATACCTCGTTTAAAAATTACAACTTGCTACTCTTTCATTTCCAATTTTATTATCTATCTTTATTTTTCATATTTTTCACTTTGTCCTAAATTAGTTATCCATTATTATTATTTTTAAAGACAGTTATCCACTATTATATATATTAGTTGAAATCGCTTAAGGTTTTTTTTTTTTTTTTAACGGCAATTGTGGCTACATGTCCCTTAGCTAAGAAGGCGTAGCGAGCTCACACAATTAGGTTGGGTCCAGCCCAGAAGGCAATGGTACTATTCCCTTTACGCACGCGGGAGGAAACCCCTATCGCCCTAGACAAGACTCGAACTTGAAACATTATAATTGTTAAAAGATAAAACTGCTTTTTTATTACTTTTACAAGAAAGCAAAATCATAATAAATGCATTTTTTTTTAATTGTGTAACTTTTGTCTTGTGACGATAATTTTAAAACGAAAATGTAGTATATTTAACACTTGTCTCGGGTTAACTCATCCTATTAATCCCGCGAAACAAAACCTTTTTAAAAGATTTGGAATTCATTTATCTCTATATATAAGTCCACAAATAAACAAACAAACAAATTATGTGATATGAACAAAAATTAATTGCAGCGCACTTATAACATGTGTTATATGTGTCAAAATGAGGATGTAGACTCGCGTTTCGCTGCGGGACGGTCAGCGGACGTCGTTTTCGGTTGGCGGAAGTGGATCCGGTGGTGATTTTCGTTGTCGTTGCGATATTTCAGTGTTATTATGGCGAACGGACCGATAACCCCAAGGGTTATTTTTGTAAATTGCAAACAAAAAAAAGTTAACGGTCGTTAAGTAACGACCGATCCCAAGGACTATTTTCGTAAATTCTAAAAAAAATAAACTAACGGTCGTTACTTAACAGCCGTTTGTGGGGGTTTTTTATAAATAAAGATAATTTTCGTAATTTGACACATAGTGAGGGGTATATTTTTGTAAATTGCAAAAAAAATTAAGTTAACAGTCGTTAAGTAACGACCGATCCCAGAGACTATTTTCGTAAATTCCAAAAATAAATAAACTAACGGTCGTTACTTAACAGCCGTTAGTGAGGAGAGGGCGTATTTTGTAATTTTTTTTAAAATGAGGGTAGTTTTCGTAATTTGACACATAGTACGATGGAGTATTTCGTAAATACCGGCGGGGCGGGGTAACCGGGGCAGACCGGCTCGAGTCGACCCGGCGCATTAAATGCACCCGGGTCGGGTAACCAGGGCGGACCGGGTCGGGTCGACCCAACGCATTTAATGCACCCGGCAAATCCTTGTATTTGTATTGTTTTATAATTATAATCCTATATCGCTACTATACTAATTAGACTGCACCGGGGGTTCGTGTTATATGGTGATAGCCATTGGCGTGGCTTCGTTTTATAGGTTTTCTTTTCTTTTTTTAATGGGTGTGTATTTTTCGTGGTATTTATTACTGCTTTCTCTTTCTTACTTTTTGACAGAAAGACAGTTTTACCCTTAGCTAATTAATCTAAGTCTTTTTTAAAGTTTGTAATAATAATTTCAAACAAAGATAATATAGTAAACTTGATCAAACTTTCTTATCTATTTTTAGTAGTGGACTATTAAATTGGGAAATCAAAAAAAAAAACGTGACGAATAAAGTATTGAAAATGGTGTTTATGTTACACGAGTCTTATATGTTACAAGCTGACGTGACGGCATATGATGCGCTAAATCGGTTGGTGCAAGTCCACGGTTACACACTTCCGCTTGGAACAATTCAACAAGTCTCCTCATGCAGAATCAAATCATTTGACAAAGTAAAAGTTGACTACATAACACGTGTTTATGACAGTTTGTTTTTTGACCCTTTTTCTAAACCAAACCATTATTGTGACACCAAATTATTCCTATTTAATCGTTTCATATCTGTCTCTTTAAACACATTGCTTGTTTATAATTCTAAAAAGACTTTGATCAGTTATGGCAACTTTGAGTGTTCCTCCTGTGCCCGTTAACCCGCGAGATGATGCTATACAGTTACACAAAGCATTTAAAGGTATATATTCTTAAGACTAGATCAAATTTCATCAAGATATGATTTTTATGATACCCTTTATGTTTTTAGTGATTCTTGTTATGGAAAGTGATTGTATCGAATGCATGGGAATTTATCAGTTTCTCGGTTTTTTTCTTTCTATATCTGGAAATTCTTAGTTTGTTGAATATGATCAGGATTTGGGTGTGATACTGCTGCGGTGATTGGCATTCTTGCTCATCGAGATTCGATGCAACGGTCGTATATCCAACAAGAGTACCGGACAATGTATTCGGAAGACTTGCTTAAACGCTTGACTTCTGAACTTAGTGGCAAATTAGAGGTACAGAGTTAAACTTTGACTTTTTAACAAGTCAAATTGACCATTTTAAGAAGTTTGTGAAGTGTGTGAAACTGTGAATAACTGTGTTTATGTAGATCAGTTAATGCTAAATTGATCTCTAGGAATGTTTACTACCATAGCCAAATTATTGACCAAAAACGATAGAAACGTGAAAGTGAATTTTGAATTTGGAACTGTTGGGTTGGACTAATGAAAGTCATGTTATAGACTGCAGTTTTGCTTTGGATGCATGATCCAGCAGGAAGGGATGCGATTGTGTTAAAGCAAGCGTTAACTACAGATTTCATCAGTCTTGAAACAGCTACGGAAGTCATATGCTCACGAACTTCATCCCAATTGCAAACCGTTAGGCAAATCTACCACTCAACTTTTGGCACTTACCTTGAAAAAGATATCGAATATCAAGCTACAGGGGATCTCCAAAAGGTCGGATATTTACCACTTTTTTATTGACATCAAGTTGTGTCGTTGCATGTGGTGTCGTTTACTTGATGTTTCTAATGGTGGGAAGACATTGTTTGATGAAAATTGGTTTGTTGTGTAGATTTTGCTTGCTTGCGTAACAAAACCACGTTATGAAGGCATGGAAGTCGATAGGGAAATGGCTGCAAAAGATGCCAAGGCTTTGTACAAGGCTGGTGAAAAGAAATTGGGAACCGACGAGAAGGTTTTCGTGCAGATTTTTACTGAAAGAAGTCCTGCACATTTGGTTGCTATAAACACATGTTACCATGACATGTATGGAGGATCACTCAAAAAGGTTCGTTCTCAAGAAACCTGAAAACATTTCCGTTTTATCTCATCGTGTTTACAAGATTTTGCTAACTGGTGAATGACGTATCTTTTTTGACCATTTTGCAGGCTATAAAGAGTGAAACTTCGGGGTTATTTGAGCGTGCACTTTTGACAATCTTACAATGTGCTCAAAATCCCGCAAAGTATTTTGCAAAGGTGAGATCCTTACTCAACTAATTGTGCATAAGTTAACATGTGTTTATATACTATGTAGGATACTTACATGGTGTTGAAAATGTTTATAGGTGCTATATAAGTCAATGAAAGGCTTAGGGACTAATGACACAACGCTTATAAGGGTAATTGTGACAAGAACTGAGATTGATATGCAATACATAAAGGCTGAGTACTATAAGAAGTACAAGAAGACTTTGAATGACGCGGTTCACTCAGAAACATCGAGTCATTATCGGACCTTCCTTCTCTCGCTTCTCGGGCCAAATCATTAGGCTGGTGATTGATTGTACTTGTCTTAAACTCTATTTGTGTTTGTTTGTGCTTTGTACTAATATAAGGTCGTGATGTGTGTTTGTTTGGATACCTGAACATCAAATCGTTCGTGTATACTTTTATGCCATATATTGTAAAAAGGGGATGTTTGGCATTACGTTCTGAAAACGGTTATATGAAACAATAATTAGTCATAAATAATCAAGATAGTGAACATGAACGTTAAAATTCTTGATTGACAGATTTCAAGACTGCCTACACATCTGTCAAGATTCACATTCTTCTGGGGTTCATCTAAGAAAAAAATTTGATACCACCCATCAGCTAAAAGCTAGTAAACTAAACTACCATCTAATGTTAGACCTAACAAATGTTTAAATTACAAATATACCCTCATAGGATTCGCGGTTCTAATCTCTGAAACGCCTGGAACTGTCCTATCTGTATCATCAACATTTCTATAAGCAAAGCTCGATGGAGGTCTATCAACCGAAAGCGTACCTTCTAACACCTTCATCACTTCACCTACCGAGGGTCTTAAAAACGGCTGAGTTTGCATACACCACAATGCTATTCTGACCACTCTTTCAACGCCTCGTAAATCCTCACTGTCTAAATACTTTTGTTCTTGCATCACTTTATCCATCACTTGATCTAAGCTATCTCCAACTGCGTCTCTACTTAATAACACAATTTCAATCAACATTTTCCCGAGCATGTAAATATCTTTCTCTGATGCAGACTCGTTAGATGAAGAACACGAGCCTTCACTTTGTATAAAACGCTTAATCCCGAAATCTGTCACCTTTGGGGTTGTTCCATCTTCAAGTAACAACATTCTCGAGCTTCAAATTACCATGTGGTATGCATAACTGACACTCAGTGTGCAGATACATAAGAGCACGTGTAACTCCAACAGCAATATCGACTCTTTGTTGCCAATTCTTTTGTTTATTATCCCCATCATGAACATCGAATAACCATTTATCAGCAGAGCCATCCGGGACACACTCATAGATTAGAACTTTATGATTTGGATCGAAACAAAATCCTTGTAAAGACACTAGGTTTCGATGGTGGGTCCCTCCCAAAATTGACACTCCTTTCAAAAATTCTTTTTCTGATTCAACCGTGAAATCAAGTACCTTTGCCACAACGGTCATCTCGTCAGGGAGTAAACCTTTGAATACAGAAGAACCGAGCTGAGTGGAAAAGTTGGATGTGAGTTCTTGAATCTCCTTGAATGATAATCGAACTAACGGACTATTTTGAAGCTTCGCTTTAGCCCCTTTTACAACTCTATTCTGAGAATTGTTTTGTTTTTTATTATAAACAAACAAAACAATAAACAACTCGAGCACTAAAAGCACCAAAACTGTCACTAAAATTACAAACGCTATTGCGCTTAAAATCTTCCTAGAGTTACCTTGAAACGGGAAAGATTTTGCTTTAGGGGTGACATTCGGATTTGCACCCTTGGCTGCAACCGCTTGAGGGACTTGACAAACTTTTAAATACGATGTTGAAGGAATCGAAGGGGATGTAGATCCACTTATAAACGTCGTTCTTTTTAAAGTGCATAAACCAGAACCATCATTCTTGGAAGTCATAGCAACACAAGTGGTGTCATTAACACAATACGCCTTACATGCTTCTTCACTTAACATCATATCGATATCATGAGGAGGATAAAGTCCATATAGATTAGTTTGTTTCATAGCCAACATACTCGTATGAGCTTTACAGTTCCCTAGATCAACCATTTTCTTGCACCCCGAACCACCAGAATCAGGCGAAGGAAACGCGTTTCCCAATCTAAAACGGATCCGAAGACAAACAACCACAAATAGGTCCAGTAGAATTATACTCACAAACACTGTACAACCCACAAGAGCCAAACACATTACATTGATCTTCCACAGCTTGCCACCCAACTTTCCAAGAACGAGCACCATCATCCCAGGAATAAATCCTTAAGTTCCCATCTTTATCCATCCTAACATGCCTCAGACTAACCGAACTTTCACCAAAATCTTTACTTGATACTGACCAAACAATCTTTTTAGCATCATCATATAGACCCAAAACACCGTTTGAATCAAATCTAACTTCTTTAACAGTTGCAGACAACAAACTCAGCTGTGTTCTCCAATAAGTAATATTACTTTCCCACATCAACGCTAACCCCTCCGGATGAACCACAAATGTATAATAACTAGTAACCGATTTAGTAGACGGGGCTCTAAGATTTTGCGGGTAGTGAAGAATTTGACCAGGAAGCAACGTATTAGTCGGCCTACTAAAGCTTTCCCAAATCACACTATTTTCACTCCCCATAAGTACTAAATTACCATTATCCAAAAGGGTCACTTTTTCAACACCTAAATTCGCCGTATCACTACTCCAAACTAACGCATTACTCGGATTCTCAAACAACGTCAATCTCCCATCCATCAAAAGCTTAAAAGTAGAATTCCTTAAAACCCTAACACCACCACCAACACTCCAAACACCTAAATTAGCACTTTTAAGGCCTAAACTATACCTAATTCCCACAACAAATTCACCATTATCTTTCTCAAAAAACCCAAATTCAAAAAGATTATTTAATGACACCAAGCTATTAACTTTATCACTATTTCCATCTTTTTTATCAGAATCTAACATACAAACTCTTGGGGAAAAAAAAAAAATTTTTTATCAAACCCTAAAGGAGCTGAATCTATACTTACTTTATGACATATTACACTATTAGCAAAACCCAATAAGATTATTAAGGCTAAAACAGTGTAAGGATATGAAAATGTGTTAAAGGTCATACCTTTATGATTGTTGAAGTGAATCTTGAAAATGGGTATTTGAGTAAGTAAAGATTCCAACATTTTTAGCTAAAAAAAAGAAGTTTTTTTTTTATAGTTTTGAAGAAGAGTATGTTGTATATGATTTGAAGGTGTTTGTGGTGTGGATGTTAAGTGTTTGGAGTAGATGTGGGACAAACAAAACATGGTTGTGATATGAACTAGTGTATCTGTTTGTGGTCCGATTTTGCACTTACCTTTACAACTTTTTAGTAAGATTGTTTAAAATAGGTTCATGTGATTCCTTTTAGTTAAACAATGTACACATTATTAATTCCATATTTAAAAATAAATGTTTATTTTATCTATTGAATTTAATTCATAATTCGTCCCTGTGGTTTGTCCGGTTTTTAAACGAAAATCGTCCCACCGAAAACTATTTTAGCGATCCTCCCCTCCCTGTTGTTTTGACCCGTAACGGGTTTGGTCCGCTTAAACGCAATTTTTTTTCTGTTAGTTGTGACCGTTTAACCTAAAGATGGTCATAGTCAAATAAAAGGCAATTATGTCCTTTTTTCTTTTTTTCCATATCCATTACAAACAAATACACCTGCTAGACCAATTTTAAACCGCTCATTCCTCAATCCCCAATTTTTACCATTACTCTCTTTTTTATTCTCTCTCCACTCTCTACTCACAAAATTTTAACACCAAATATTCAATAAACACCATACCAACCACACTTGACCAACCACCTATATGTATTCAAGCCAACTTTTCCCAGCCGATGCCTAACTGCCACCTCACCACCCACGCCACCGCTCGACAACCAGCCGCTCACGTCTCGCAAAACCCCGCCACCAATCATCACCCACCATCACTGACGCCACCAGAACTGCTACCCACACAAAAAGACCGCAGACCGAAACCATCATTGACAGCCACCCCCAGCCGCTCCATTTGCGTCGCAACCATCACCACCATACCCGACATTCACACCAGATGTGTTACACTTTTTGTGTATTTTCATGTTAAGTGTATAAGAGTAAAGTTTGTTTGTAATGAATTTATGGTGAAAAATCTTGTTTTAAAGAGAAGATAATGCAGATTTTTTGGGTTGTATTTTTATATTTAAGATTTTTGTAAATCTGAACTGGGGGAGATGATGAGATGGTAGGTGTTTTTGAAGATTGTTATAAATCTGAACTGGGGTAGATGATTAATGGTATTTGCAATTTAGAATTTAGGATATTTGGAATTTTTTTGTTCTTGTAAATGAATCTGGTTTATATAGGCGAATGAATATATGGGTTATTGCAAATTGAAATATCTCTTTATACTGATATTGAATTATTCCAATTGTTTGTATTTTTGTATATTTGAATTTGTAAGATATTTAAAAAAGATAGTTTGAAAATTTTATATTATTAATAATAATAGTAATAAATAATAAAAGTGTTTTTTTATTAAAAAATATTTAATAATAATTTGAGGGTAGTTTGGTCATTTCACTCTTTCTAACAGTCAAATTAACAAAAAAATTGGTCAATGGACTAAACCCGATACAGGTCAAAAGTTTGGGGACTGGATCCGTTAAAAAAGTTTCGAATGGACTAAATCCGTTATACCCGACAAACATTAGGGACGAATTATGAAATTAACTCTTTTCTATTTCAGTTCATGAGAATGAAGTCTAGTGAGTGTGATATGTGATTAGTGACAAGCAAGGCCGTCTCGTGAAATTTGGAGGCCCTGTGCCATATCTACTAGATAGGCCCCTAACATACAAGAAAAAAATGCAATATAAACTTTGAAAGCCTTTCGATATTTGTTATTGTTATCTAAAAATACTAGAAGAATAAATACCAATAACATGCATATTTATATTTCTCAGTTAGTTTCATCTTCAAAGCAAACCTATTAATCATGTTAATATTTTTGACAGAATTTAAATCATCAACAGTGTTGCTTTAAAAAATGAACAATCCACCTGAAGATTAAACACTCACACTCATTATTAACACAATAAAAAAAATCCCACCTAAATTGCACAACCTTGTTCTAAATAGTGGGTTTTATAATTCATCAAAGAAAAGAGATCACATTGTTGACCAAGACTTATGAAAGGACTTATACCTATTAACATAGACACTTAGCTATAAATGTCATTTCATCGAAGTGGATGCCCTAATAATTAGGAGGCCCTTGCCGTGCACCAGTGCACTCCCAAACAAGCCCGACGCTTGGTTGAAATGTGAAGATATTAGATTTTTTAAATCTATATACATTTTAGAAAATAAACAGTACACTTTTGAGATGTTTTAAAATAAATATTTACATTTTGTATTTCAAGTAATGAAAATAAATATTCATTTTGAAAATAAACACTTATTATAGAACGGAAGAAGTAAGTAATGTGCATTTTTGACAGTGTGTTTTGTGTGAAAGCAATTGCACTTTTCGTGCGTGCTAGAAGTGAGAAGACTAAAGTGTGTCTCGACCTTTTCCTTTGAGCGGGGGCGAAAAGTGCATTCGAAAAGTTCTTAGATATTCAACTATGCTTTAAATTTGATAATGTATCTGAATGATCAATATTTTATCTTCCAAAAATATTATTATTACCTTTTGGTATCTTTTGATATCTTATTGGATCATTAGTTGATACTTTTTAATTAATTTAGTATAAATATGTTTTAAGTTTAAGTTTGAAGGACATGGTTGATATTTAACATTGTTTTTGGAGGATGAATTAATTAAAAGAATATTTTCTTCCTTTAAATTTGATGATTTTTTAAGGTATGGTTGGAGATGAGTTTCCAAGTCGTAAAACTGCTCTTACAATTTGGTGAAATTATATGGACTGTTTTGCAATTTGCTCTTTTTATATTACTCAATTTTTTAATGGCGGATAGTGATTGGTTTTGAATCTTGAGATGTATAGGAAGAAAACAAAATTTGATAGAAATACTTTTTGAGGGGATCAAGGTTAGTAAATTAATATGATAATCTTGATTAGTCCTTTCGTTTCCTGGACTCTTGTTCTAAGTTCATTATATAATTTATATTCCTTAAATTACTAATGCAACTTTTTGGTTTTATGTTTGAATGAACATATCTAATTATCTATTTTCTCAGAAAACCAAATAAATGCCTTAAAAAAACCAAACACATTTCCTAATTTTTTCAGACTAAAAATTGTTTTTCAGGCAAATATGGCCTCGATATAATGTCTATAAAAAACTCAAAAACCAAACAGATGCCCTAATTTTTTCAGGCTATACAAAAGATTTTTTAGGGCATCTGTTTAGTTTTTTAGGGCATCTGTTTGGTTTTTTTTTGTTTTTACAGAGAGTAAATCGAGGCCATATTTGCCTGAAAAAA
>BQNB010079642.1:18249-30178 GCA_026074375.1 Tanacetum coccineum | reverse complement strand
GGTAAAAAATCTAAAACTTACAAAAATAATATAATATATATAATATACGTGTGTTCAACCGGGTAAGTATGATCACCCGAGTCGTTATCCCCAATGACTAGTGAAATTGAAACCACGTTTAAGTTTGGATCCTGATTTGAATGTAGCAAGAATATTTTTGATGATCTATATCTACTAAAAAGGAACAACAATTAAAATTCTAATAAAAAAACGTAAAACGGGACACTAAAACTAAGGCCAAAAACCTAAATTCTATAAAATTTAACCTAATTTTTATTTTTTCTTTTTAAATGTATTCTAATTGACTAAAAACGAAGTTTAAAAAAAACTAGAGTGAAAACGGAGTTAAAAAGAGGGTTAAAATTGAAAAACGAGAACACGAACGAAACCCGTTCTTTAGAAATATGAATTTGTACAAAATAGACCCTACGAAATTGAAATTAATTTTCCTACAAACTTTATATAAAAAGAAAATTTTATAAAAAAGATTTTTAATTTTCTGAATATTTTTCTATTTTTTATGATTTTTTAAAGGTTTTAAAGAAAATAAAAGATTAAAAATACTAAACTTAAAGTAAAAAATTCTAGAAAAATTTCAAAAAATAGCTTAAGCTATAACAAACCTAGGAAAAATAAGCTAAAAGTTTGAACTTATAAAATAAGCTAAACAGCTTATATAGCTTATAAAGAGAAAATGTGTATAAAGATTAAGTGAAAAGAAGGTATAACAGATGAGCTAATGGAGCACAATGGTTAACGCGTATGGTTTATAACTGGGAGGTCTAGGGTTCGAGTGTGGTGGGTACCCCTTTTTGCACTTTTCTATTTTTTTACTTTTTGAAAAACTAATTACTAGAACTTATAAAGGACACAAAATTAAGCTATTTTAATAAAAGAACCTTAAGCTAAAATGAAGTAATAAGCTCTAGGACAGCTTATTAATAAGCTGTCACAGAAAGTAAGCTTTTGGGCTTAATTTCACTTAAAGGCTTATAACTAGCTTATTTTAAGCTCAAATCCAAAAAGGAAAAGTGTTCTAGAAAGCTTGAGATGAGCTTATTCTATAAATAAAAAGAAAACTAACCTAGGAATGCTTTTAAACTACTGAAAATTATGATGAAACAGTCAAACTAAGAAATCTAGGAGAGAAACTTAAAACCAAGTTAAGCTATAATCCTCTAAAAGCTAAGACAGCAAATAAGCTTTTGAAAACTTAACAAACAACCTATAGACTACTTAACTAAATGAGAAAAACAAACACTATAAGCTGGAAATCAAATTTAAAAGCTTTCAACTATTACTTACTGTTTTTGGTCTTTTTGGTTTTTAAGTGACTTTTGACAACTGAATTTAAGCTAGAAATTAAGCTAGAAAATGCAAGTTAAGCTAAGATTTATCTAAAACTACTAGAAAACTAGAACATATCCAAAATTAAGCCCTTAATTCCTATTATATTTGCTAGCGTATCTATAAGCTTAAAATTACCTACAGATTACTCTTGTTTAAATTAATAGCGGGTGCAATTGACCAAGAGAGGCTAAAGACAAGTGCAGCGGTTCTAGTGTTGATCCTGAACTTTAAAAAACTCAATGAGTTGGAGGCAAAAACTAAGGTTAAGAGCATCTCAACAATTAGGACTCATATCAAATCACTTTAAGACATTAAAACTTACAGCTACAAATATGCCCCTGGTGCAGGAACATACATATTAAGCTCTTATCTTTTCATTTTAAATCTAAATTATTAAAAAATCTTTAATTAATGTACCTGTTCAAATGAAATTAAACTGGTTTAAGTAATTTACCTAAGATTACTTTTACTATTGGTGGTCAAAGAAGCTTAAAACCAAATCACCCCTTTAACTCTGATGGTTTTGAAAAACTTATAGGAATTAAATCTTTTGATTAAAATTAACTAACCAGATAATCTAGAAGCTTATAGATAGCTTTAGTTGACATGTTCTAACAACTGATTTAGCTAAACTTAAGATCTAGGAATATGCATATTATATTTTTGGTTTATACTTAGATTTTTATGACAGAAATTATTCTAAGTTATATGATACTAAAGCTAACAACAGATGTAAAATTATAACTAATAAGCACAAAGGGATGTTATAAGACTCAAATAAGTAAGAAGATAAGCTAATAAGCAAGAATAAGCAAATTATCTAATATTAAGCTAAAATTTAAGTAAAATGAAATCTAAAGAAGAACTTACAATGGGCTTCCAGCAATAAAAGCAAGCTAGGTGCTCATAGCCCGTCATTCAACAAGCTCTTCTAGCTTATAAATAAGCTAGAAGTAAAATCCTTGGGATTCCTTCCATGATTGAATCCCTTCCAAAACCTTCTATCGTAGCTTGCTTAGGTAATTTTTCAATTATTTAAGTGAGAGTATGATTAAGGCTTATTAAGCTCAAATCAAGAGCTTATAGACTCTTGAGAGCTGATTAGCTTATAGAAAGCTTATGAGCAGTTTTATTAAGAGATTATATAAAAAGAGATTTAAGAAGATTAAAGTAAACAATGATTTTTATTAACTAGGAAATTTTGATTACATTAATGAAAAGTGACTTACTAAACATTTTAAGGAAAATAAGCTAAAACAATTAAGCTAAAATTTTCACAATATTAAGCTACTACTTCCTATAAAAAAAACTAACTCGTGTGTGTGAGGAGTGGCCTCTATTTATAGCACTTGAGGAAGCTTCTAGGAGCTAAAATCAGTTAGACGCTCCTCTTCATTTCATCCCTTGATCATCCTTCAATAATTGAATCCATAGTTTTGGCCGTTGGATCACAAGGTAGTCACACGGATTGCCAAGCTGGCAATCCTTGATGTGACACCTTTGTGCTACTTGTGTGAGTGATCTCAAGCAAAATTCCACATCTCCTTGTGCTTTCTTCATAGCCACGTCACTTTGTGCTTGAGTAGACCAATTAGAGCTCTTGATAATTACATAATATGATGTGGGACCCTGGGTTTGTGTTTATGAGCCCTTGAATTGACTAACGCACCCCTTAATTGTGATTTGCCCTTTGATTTTTGACCCTTGGTTAAATGTAGGGGACGATGAACAGTAAAAAACTCTTCCCGCCCCTTTTATAACTGAAAAGCGGGTAATAAGTTTTAAACTTTGGGCATATGACACTTTCAGTCCTTGTCTTTGGTTTTATACCATCTTAAGTGTAAAAACCTTTTTAAGGAATGGCAAAAACAGCCCTTGTGGTTTTATAAAAGAGAAATGGACTAGGGTTTTGGGCTTTTGTGTTGGGCTTGGATAAGCGGAAGGGCCCAAATTTGAGGAGGGGGGTCCAGTTGTATGCACTTTTCTGAAACTTGAGGGGCTTTAGTGGAATATATTGGGCCTTGTTGACTTTTGTTGACTATGATTTGTTTGAAGTTTGACTTTTCTGGCTTCGGTTTTGTACTTTTCTGATTCTCGTGTCCGTGCTTGCTCATTTTTGACTGCTTTCTTGTGATTTTTGACTGATCCATACCTGCACACACAAAACATAAATACAAGCATATTTTTGCCATTTTTGGTCTGTTTTGGGTTTAATTGGGTTATTTTAGGTATAAATGGATATGTGTATTCTACACTTATCAAAATTCCCCAAACTAAACGATTGTGTGTCCTCAAGCAATGTCACTTGCTTATACCAAATACCTCAAAATTCCCAAAACTATAACGATTTGAAAAGTAGCAAAGATTTTTGTTTGAGAGAGATAAGAGATCACAAGTTATAAAACACCCGATTTCCCATTTTTAAGATTTTTTTTTTTTAAATAACTACCTAACTACAACTTATTTGTGTTGACATAATGTACTGTTTTCATTACCTTTTTGGTAACTTTGAGGATCATAGAACAAAAAGCACAATTAAGTGTCTAAAAGATAACTTCATCATCCCCGATTTTTCACTTTTCCCATGCTAAGCTCAAAAACAAGATCATTGTTAATTACAAGTCATGATACTAATACTACTCATAAATACTAATTGTGTACTTACTTTTCCTCCCGCAAATCCTACTTTTGTATCTCAGGATTTTACTTAAGTCATATACCCGAAGGCTCTTTATGGACTTGTTTTGATACATTATTTATCCAAAAATAAAGTGTAACGGTTAAGAACGCAATAATTAGCTCTAGCCCTTTTCAAAGATCAAATGTCATCAAGAATAAAAGTCCACATCTGAGGCAACCAAAAATTGGGATTTTATTAGGCTACTTAAGCAAGGTACCATTCATGTATAGGTGTCCCTTTAGGCTCTTTAAGACATGGAATGGACCAATTCTCATTTGCTCCATATACCCTTAGGCTATTTATGGCACAATGTAAAGACTCAAAAATTATGCAACATTATTATACCTCAGTCCTTTAGAGGCTACAACATCGGGCCACGCCTCCGACTAGTATATTGTAGCAAACTTATTTCGATTCGGTAGTTTCCTCGACTTTTTAGAAGGCTGTTGTTTTTGTAACAGAGGTTGTGAAAGCCCTGGCTAGATGCAGCAACTTTTATCAGTCGTGGATTTAGTATTGTTTTCCCCTATCTTTCTTTGTGATTACTTCAAATATTTCCTATCAATACCCAACATTTAATTGACGTCTTCTTGATCATTGAGCTTTTCATTGGGGTTTTGTTTTGAGCAGAAAGTGAGTGGGTGAAACTAGCCTAGAAATACGCTAAAAGAAAAAGTTTTGCGGTGCAAATAATTTAAGGAGGTTGGTTCGGTGATGGAAAAGGTTTGAGATTTGTGTTTGACAACCATGAGATTGGTCCAACCAATTATGTCTTTGTTTTTGTTTTTTTTTAATAGTCAGGCCTTATGGGGTGTTTTGACCAGGAAGTTTAACGTTATAAAATAAATCGGTTTAACCCTGTGGTAAAGAAGCGGTGATGGGATTGTTTGAAACGGGTTATTGTGCCCTCTGGGTTTAGGAGGTTTGATAAGTTGCCTATGTTCTGGTATAAGTTAATAACGTTTGCCACTTATTATAAAGCACCAAAATTTTGGTCTTGCTTGCATCGATGTGGTCTTTATGTGGTCTTTAGGTATCGGGAGTCTGGGGATCACGGGTGTTTAGGGGGAGTTTGAGAAGTATTGGAGTGGAGGTGACTGATAAGAAATGAGCTAGGTGCTAGTGGGAGAGGTTGCGGTTGGGTGGATTGTTGAGCTTGGTGGATCCGGTGGGTCTGGTAAGAAGAAAATAAGATAAGTTGGAAGCGAACGCGGGAGGACGGAAGGCTTCAGGTGTTGCAATGGGAAGATAAATCACCAACAATCAAAGAGTTGTGTCAACTGTTGTGTCGTTAAGTAACTTTTAAACTTAACCGTTTAGTTTACACTTTATTTTTGGAATTTTTACAAAATTAGTAATCAAAACAACAGTCCTTACTTTTAAAGAGCATTCGGGTATATGACCTTTAAGTAAAAATCTGTTGAGACGTATACAATAGTAGGTATTTGCGGGCGGAGGTAGAGAAAAAGTTAGTACACATTTAGTTTTTTTGAGTCAGTATTAGTATCATGTCTGTATTTACATTCTGGTCTTGTTTTTGAGCTGCATTGGAAAAAGTGAAAAAAACCCGGGGGGGATTGGGGGTATTGATGTTGAAAGTTATATTTTAGACCACTTAATTGTGTGCTTTGTTCTTATGATCCTCAAAGTTACCAAAAAGGGTAATGAAAACAGATACAAATGCAAACACAAATATGTTGTTAAATTAGGTAGTTATATAAAAAAAAATCTTAAAAATGGGAAATCGGGTGTTTTTATAACTTGTGATCTCTGATCTCTTCTCTTATTTAACTCAAAAATCTTTGTACTTTTCATATCGTTTAGTTTGGGGATTTTTTGAACGGTAGTTGGTTATAAGGATGTCCATGCATGTGACATTGCTGTGAGGTCACACAATCGTTTTAGTTTTGGGTATTTTGATAAGTGTAGAATTACACATATCCATTTTTACCTATAATAACCCTCAATTTTACCAAAACAGACTAAAAAATGGCAAAATATGATTGTATTTATGTTTTGTGTGTGACAGGGTTGGATCAGTCATAAATCACAAGAAAGCAGTCAAAAATGGAGCAAGCTACGGACTCGGAGAATCAGAAAAAGATACAAAACGAAGCCATGAAAATAAAAAAAATAGGGGGTTTCAAAATCTTCAAATAATCATAGTCAACAAATGTTCAACAAGGGACCCATTATAAATTCCACTTAAAGCACTATAGTTTCTCCGCCATATAAAGTGACATATATGACCCTCTCTAATTGGGCCTTTCCCGGATCCAAAGCCCAACACAAAAGCCCAAAACCCTAGTTCATTTCTCTTTTATAAAACCACAAAGGGCTGTTTTTGCCATTCCTTAAAAAGGTTTTTACACTTAAGATGGTATAAAACCAAAGACAAGGACTGAAAGTGTCATATGCCCAAAGTTTAAAACTTATTACCCGCTTTTCAGTTATAAAAGGGGCGGGAAGAGTTTTTTTTACTGTTCATCGTCCCCTACATTTAACCAAGGGTCAAAAATCAAAGGGCAAATCACAATTAAGGGGTGCGTTAGTCAATTCAAGGGCTCATGAACACAAACCCAGGGTCAAATCAGTAATATCAAGAGCTCTAATTGGTCTACTCAAGCACAAAGTGACGTGGCTATGAAGAAAGCACAAATGAAATGTTCGGGAATTTGCCTGGGATCACTCAATGCAAGTAGACAAAGGTGTCACATCAAGGATTGCCAGCTTGGCAATCCGTGTGACTACCTTGTGATCCAACGGCCAAAACTATTGACTCAATCATTAAAGGATGATCAAGGGATGAAATGAAGAGGAGCGTCTAACTGATTTTAGCTCCTAGAAGCTTCTTGGAGTGCTATAAATAGAGGCCACTCCTCACACACACGGGAGTAGTTTTTTTTTAGGAAGAAGTAGCTTAATTTGAAATTTTAGCTTAATTGTTTTAGCTTATTTTCCCCCTTAAATTGTTTTGTTAATCTCTTTTCAGTAATGTAATCAAAAATTTCTAGTTGCACATAACAAATTCAGTGTTTACTTTAAATCTTCTTAAATCTCTTTTATATAAGCTCTTAATAAAACTGTCTCATAAGCTTTCTATAAGCTAATCAGCTATCAAGAGTCTATAAGCTCTTGATTTGAGCTTAATAAGCCTTAATCATACTCTCACTTAAATAATTGGTTAAATTACCTATGCATCTAAGTGGAAGGTTTTTAGAAGGGGATTCAATCATGGAAGGAATCCTAAGAATTTTACTTCTAGCTTATTTATAAGCTAGAAGAGCTTGTTGATTAGCTCTATGAGCACTAGCTTCTGTTATTGCTGAAGCCCATTGTAAGTTCTTCTTTAGATTTCATTTTACTTAAATTTTAGCTTAATATTAGATAATTTGCTTATTCTTGCTTATTAGCTTATCTTCTTACTTATTTGAGTCTTATAACATCCCTTTGTGCTTATTAGTTATAATTTTACATCTGTTGTTAGCTTTAGTATCATATAAACTTGTATTAATTTGTCTGTCATAAAAATATAAGAAAAACCAAAAATATAATAGCATATTCTTAGATCTTAAGTTTAGCTTAATTCAGTTGTTAGAACATGTCAATTAAAGCTATTATAAGCTTCTAGTTATCTGGTAGTTAAGTTTTAATCATAAGATTTAATTCCTATAAGTTTTTCAAAACCAGTCAAGAGTTAAAGGGGTGTTTGGTTTAAGCTTCTTTGACCACCAATAGTCAAAGTAAGCTTAGGTT
This sequence comes from Tanacetum coccineum, assembly GCA_026074375.1. Taxonomy (NCBI): domain Eukaryota; kingdom Viridiplantae; phylum Streptophyta; class Magnoliopsida; order Asterales; family Asteraceae; genus Tanacetum; species Tanacetum coccineum. Next base: position 22,392 of record BQNB010079642.1, on the reverse strand, counting down.
TTTCATTAAACCAGTTTAGATTTCATTATTTAGTTATAAGCATTAGGTAATGAGTTTTCATAAATTAGATGTAAGAATTTAAAAAATTTTAAGCTTATATTAAGTTCAACAGCACCAGGGTACATTTTCTTAGAATTTCACTGGTGAAAATTTGATCTAAGCCCTCAAAGGCTTAGATCTTTCTTGCATCTTGTTATTACACTCTAGTGGAGTGTGTTTAAGTGCAAAGTTTCCCTTTGGAAACCTGCATTCTTGAAGTTGCACTTGTGCAAAAGTGCAACAGTACTAACTAGAAGTTAGTACTGCCACTATTAGCCTAGTTGTAAGTTTAGTATAAGTAGGATTTAGGCTCTTAAATTTAGGTAGGACTTAGATTAGTTATAGCTTAATATAGTTTAAGTCTTTAATTTTGTGTTCTAGCTTATTGTCTTAGCTTATTTTGCTGTCAAAAGTCATAAAAAAAGCCTGAAAATACCAAAAACAGTAGGAATTTAAGTAGAAACTTAATTTGTTAATTTAGCTAATAAGTCTAGATTTTATAGCTTATATAGATGGATCATAAGTAGTTTAATGAGTCCTTTAAGTTTTAGAGTCTAGTGTAGCCTTTTAAAAGTTTTTTAGCTTATTTGGATTTTGAGTTACTTGCTTATTTCTTGAGTTTGCTTGTTTCATGCTTAATTTCATTAGTTTAAAAGTACTTCTAGCTTAGTTTTCTTTGCATTTAAAGATTAAGCTCATCATAAGCTTCCTAGAACACTTTTCCTTTTCGGATTTAAGCTTAAAATAAGCTAGTTACAAGCTTTTTAGTGAAATTAAGCCCAAAAGCCCACTTTCTGTGACAGCTTATTAATAAGCTGTTTTAGAGCTTATAAGTTAGTTTTAGCTTATGTTTCCTTTATTAAAGTAGCTTATTTTAGTGTTCTTATTAATTACTAGTATTTACTTTTTCATAAAAGTCAAAATATATATATATATATATATAAAAGGTGCAAAAAGGGGTTGCCCACACTCGAACCCTAGACCTCTCAGTTATAAACCATACGTGTTAACCATTGTGCTTCATTAGCTCATCCAGTATAACTTCCCCACACTTAATCTTTATACACGTTTTAATTTTATAAGCTATATAAGCTGTTAAGCTTAATTCGTGGCTTATTTTATAAGCTACAACTTTGAGCTTATTTTTCCTAGGTTTGTTATAGCTTAAGCTATTTTCCGTAATTTTTCTAGAATTTTTACTTTAAGTTTAATATTTTTAATCTTTTATTTTCTTTAAAATCTTTAAAAAATCATAAAAAATAGAAAAATAATCAGAAAAATAAAAATCTTTTTTATAAAATTTTCTTTTTATATAAAGTTTGTAGGAAATTTAGTTTCACTTTCGTAGGGTCTATTTTGCAAAAATTCTTCTTTTTAAAGAACGGGTTTCGTTCGTGTTCTCGGTTTTCAATTTTAACCTTCGTTTTAACTCCGTTTTCACTCTAGTTTTTTTAAACTTCGTTTTTAGTCAAATAGAATACATTTAAAAAGAAAAAATAAAAATTAGGTTTAATTTTCTAGAATTTAGGTTTTTGGCCTTAGTTTAGTGTCCCGTTTTGCGTTTTGATAAAATTTTAATTGTTGTTCCTTTTTAGTAGATATAGATTAACAAAAATATCTTTGCTACATTCAAATCAGAATCCAAGCCTAAACGTGGTTTCAATTTCACTAGTCATTGGGGATAACGACCCGGGTGATCATACTTACCCGGTGTAATATACGTATTATATATTATATTATGTATATTTTTGAGAGTGAATTTTATCAAGGGTAACTTGGTAATTTTTTTAATTTCTCTTTAAAAAGTATTATATTTAGTATATTTTAGGTATAATAAACTGCAATCAGTGGTGGTGGAAATGGTAATGATGGGAACAATGGATGCACTTTCAAGGCATTCCAATCTTGTAATCCCAAGAAATATGATGGTAAAGGAGGTGCAATAGCGCTTACTCGTTGGATCGAGAAAATGGAAAATGTGATAGATAATAGTGGTTGTGCTGAGAATCAAAAGGTAAGGTATGCGGCTAGTTCATTGGTGAACAAAGCTTTGACTTGGTGGAACACTCAAGTCCAAGCAAGAGGACGTGTGGCTGTAATGGCCATGGCATGGAACTATTTTAAGGCATTGATGGTTGAAGAGTTATGTCCAAGTAATGAAATGGAGAAATTGGAGAATGAGTTTTGGAATCACAAGATGGTGGGGGCTAATCATGCTGCCTACACAGATAGATTTCATGAGTTGGCCAAGTTGGTCCCACACCTAGTTACTCCTGAGTCATCTGTTTTATGGAGGTACATAGTGCGGACTGGATCATGGATTAGAGGAATGCTTCGAGCAACCCAACCAACTACCATTCAGAATGCAATATTGAGGGCGGGAATACTAACTGATGAGGCAGTCAGCTGTGGCACTTTGACTAAGGGTAGTGATAAGAGAAAGGGAGTGGAAGAGTCTAGTAAGACTGGAGGATCATGGAAAGACAACAAGAAGGCAAAGACGGGAACTGGGTTTGTGGCGACAGCCCCTACTAGAAATGAAACTGCAAGCTCAAGTGCTAAGTGTGGCAAGTGTTATACTTTTCATCCAGAAAATAGACCTTGCAATGTGTGCTTTAATTGTCAGAAACCGGGTCATTTTGCCAGGGATTGTCGGGCACTGGTTAGGCAAGTAGCTCCGGTGAATGCTGTGAGAATGAGTAACAATTCGAGAGTGTGCTATGAGTGTGGTAGCCCGGATCATTTCCGCAACACTTGTCCCAAGTTGAATCGAGCACCTGGGCAAGTTGGAAATCAATTGGCTTTGGAGGGCAGCCGAAATAACCGAAGCAATGGAAACCAAGTTAGAGGAAGAGCTTTCAACGTGAATGTGAATGCAATGGAGGCGGTCTAGGATCCTAAAGTTGTAACGGGTACGTTCTCTCTGAATGATCACTTTGTTACCATATTATTTGATTCTGGAGCCGATTTTAGTTTCATATCTACTGAATTTGCGCCACTACTTAATGTGAGACCTAGTATTGTGAACCCTGGTTATGTAATAGAAGTAGCTGATGGTAAGAAAGTAGAAGTGGATAGAATTATCCGTGACTGCAAACTAGAACTAGGAGGTTCCCTGTTTAGCATAAACTTGATACCTTTGGGTCATGGAAGCTTTGATGTGATTGTGGGAATGGATTGGTTGTCCCAACATAAGGCTGTGATAGTATGTCATGAGAAGGTAGTAGAAATACCCGTGGAGGATGGTAGGATCCTTAGGGTACATGGAGAACGGGCTGTAGGAATCACCAAAGCATTGAAGAGTGCAAAGGAGGATGAACCGAGGTTGAGCGATATATCTGTGGTATGTGAATTTGAAGATGTGTTTCCAGAAGACTTGTCAGGATTGCCTCCGCAACGACAAGTGGAGTTTCGCATAGATCTAGTTCCTGGAGCGACGCCAATTGCGAAGTCTCCATATCGTTTAGCGCCTTCTGAGATGCAAGAATTGTCTGGGCAGCTGCAAGAGTTGCAAGACAAGGGTTTCATACGACCTAGTCATTCTCCATGGGGAGCGCCAGTGTTATTTGTCAAAAAGAAGGATGGTTCGCTTCGTATGTGTATCGATTATAGAGAACTAAACAAGTTGACGGTTAAGAATCGATATCCTCTTCCAAGGATTGATGATTTGTTTGACCAACTACAAGGATCGCGATTTTTCTCCAAGATAGACCTTCGGTCAGGTTATCATCAACTACGCGTGCATGAAGACGACATACCTAAGACGGCGTTTCGAACACGATACAGACATTTTGAGTTTACGGTTATGCCTTTTGGGCTAACCAATGCACCTGCAGTTTTTATGGATCTGATGAACAGGGTTTGTAAACCGTACTTAGATAAGTTTGTTATTGTGTTCATGGAAATATTGGCATTGCAGGGATAATTATCATGGAGATCAATATTATTATGGAGAATAGTATTATCATGGGAAAATAGTTGAATATTATCATATGGTTGAATGCAAATCACTATAATGGTAATAATTGAAACGAATACAATTATCATGGAAAATCAGGGTAACATTATTATTGCAGCTAAGCTCATGACATCAATACATTAACA
>BQNB010079641.1:0-30178 GCA_026074375.1 Tanacetum coccineum | reverse complement strand
TTTTTTTCCTGATAGTAACGTACAACTCCCTATTTTAAAAGCTGGATTGAATTTTATATCATTATGCATACTTGTTCAATGAAATTTTATCGGTAGTAACATACAGTTACTTAGTCGAGAAAACGATCAAAATGAGCAAACGTTGGCGTAAATGATAGTGAAGATTGGAAATTGAAGAAGATGAAAGTGTATTATTTACTAGATATAGACCATTAGAAAGGCGCCGATTCTAAAATTTACAATGCCGTGAACGAGCGGTTGAAAAATTCCCCTTGTAAATAAAGACAACTCTATAATAGATATAAAATCCAAACTACAAGTTCACAAGTTCATTTTCTAATTTTTAGAAGATGGTTGTCAAAATGCGCTCAACAGTCAACACTACTTCCTAAAAGTAAAAGTTTATGATCAGACATAATTGAAATATTGTGCAACACCTAATAATAACTTAAATACCATATCAAACAAGTAATAACTCAACAATGAAATATTTTGCTAAACTCTGTCATCGGGCAGAGGTTAAAATGTATTTAATACACATAAACTTTCCTAATTAACAAGAAAATGCATTGAATACCCATTAATTAAACTTATAAATTACTATATTCGAATGAGTATTTTAATGCATTTTTTGGTTAATTAAGAAGTTTTGTGTTTCCACACCCTAAGCTTTGCCCAGTAAGCATTGTTTAGCAAAACCCATTGTTTTTTCATTCAAAAAATCACTGACATTCACATTTTTGGTATGGGGTTTTTAGGGGGTTTGGGTTCATAGCAGGTCGAATAAATTTGTTTGGTATATTAAGTTTAGTCTCACGCGCCCCTTTCAAGCTTGATTTTAAATTCCATATTACTCGGTGGGTTTTTGAACATTCTGACGAATGAAGAAGTTTTTTTGAATTTAGAACAATTCTCAGCCACAAGATGAAAACGATTCACTATATCATTTCTTTTTGTTATTTAAAAATAATCTACATTATTTTAATTATGTATAAAATATAAATATTTTTAAAATAATAATTAATTTTCTCTCTCTTTATTTTCTTTCATACCAATCCTAAATCCAAATTTGACTCCAATCCCACTTACAAACCAAACGCACCCTTAATATATATGTACTTTATCTTTTCATATTATGTCTTTTTTCTCTTTCTATCTTCTCTCATCTTCTTCCTCATCACATTCCATTTTCAAGATATGTGCTACTACATGTTTTTTTTCTTTTAAAATTCAATGTACATGAATTTCTTAAGATACCAAGGTTGGCTAGTTGGTCGGTTGGAGGGTCCGAAACACCCTCCAGCCCCCTTACTGGCTTCGTCACTGATAATATCAATGTTAAAACGGTTATCTAAGAGACTTAAACCAAATAAATACAACAAAATCGATTATTATGAAACAATACAATTTATATAATCTCTTCAGACAATTCAAAAGAGTATATAGAGTCCTTTTATACAAACAACAAATCTCTTTAGAGTTTATATATACATAAAGTGTAACTTCAAAAGTTGTGTGTATAAAACGAAAAAGTGGTTAAACTTGAGAGACCAGCCTTACAGATTGACCGTTATAATCTCCCATTTGACTTTTTAGTAGGAACTAGTAAAGCAATTAATAAAGGGTTAAAACACCAATGGTACCCCCTTCGTTTTTTCCGGTTTTTTCTCTTTTTTTTATTTTATTTTTATTTATATAATTTTGTTTACATTATAAAACTGTGAAACGGAAAGTTCGGAACAAAAATTATAAAGTTTGGTAAGTCAAAAGTATTAAACTGTCAAAAACTACGGAACATAAACTGATAAAAAAACTGCGTTGTACTGTAAACAGGGGGTACAAAATGAATAAAAAGTATTTTTTTGGTACTTTTTTGTGGGGTAGGGGGTACCGATAGTAGTACCCATAATAAATGGTGCTACTATTGGTACCCCTGACCCATAAAAAGTACGGATGTTCCGTACTTTTGATTCCTTTTGTCTCTCAGTTTACAGTGCAACACAGTTTTTTATCAGTTTTTGTTCCGTACTTTTTGACAGCTTAATATTTATAACTTGTTAAACTTTATAATTTTCGTTTCGCATTCTGCGTTTCACTGTTTTATAATATGAACAAAATTATAAAAATAAAAAATAAATAAAAAAATGAAAAAAAAGAGAAAAATCAAGAGTGTACAAACGGCTTTTTAGAGGGTACCAATAACCAACCCCAAGAAGAGTCAGTCGTCGATCAACAGGCGGCTATGTTACTTGAACAACTTGTTTACTCCTTTTCCTACTTATGTATATTTCTAAAAATTGTCCTTTCTTTTCTTAACAATTTTATTTCAGTTTCATATGCAGATTTTCGTATGTACTTTTACTACTGGTAAAAAAACAACATTATTGACAAAAAAAAACACGAGTTAGTTGTAACTTAAAACATTATGCAATGCGCTTTGTAAGTAAAACTACCACTTGAATATCATTCACGTTTTTTCCCACATTTAAATTGAATTTAAAAAAAAAATTGCATAACTTTGATAACCGGCGATACTGATTGCCAACGTATCTTTTACTACGACCGTTTAGAAATAAGTTTCTTGAATAACGTGTGAAAGACATTGATGCAGGGGCATCGAATAACAATGGTATGGCTCCATATCTTAACTTATAGTCAAAGTCAAAATGCATAGTCAAAATCAAAACATTGACTTTCTTTTTTTATTTAAGTTTCTTGTTTCATAATAAACTTTGGTTAGTAAAGTATTTAATTTCTAATCAATTACTCCATCCGTCCCTAAATAAGTGTCCACTATTGACTTTCGAAGTCAATCTTCTTTAACTTTGACCTTAAATTATTTTGTTTGTGTTATATAATACTTGATGAAAATTATACCAATGAAAATACATTCAAAATACAATCCATTCATATATTTTGCATCAAGTATAATATAACACAATCAAAATAATTTAAGGTCAAAGTTGAAGAAGAATGACTTTGAAAGTCAATAGTGGACATTTATTTAGGGACGGAGGGAGTACATGTTTTGGAATAAGAAAGTCAAAATCAATCTTTATTTAGGTTGATTATAGTTTTCTTATAAATATTGGGTTTTTTCTTTGTATTGAAATATCTTTTGAGTTCTGATATTAATATCAAAAGCTTTGCTTTAATCGAGACCCCCACTGGAATTATCGATACAATTGTTCTTTTAATTCGTATGTTGTTTGGCTGTTATGATCCGCATCATTTGGTATCAGAGCTATGGTACTAATGGTCGAACGAAATCGTGGAGGACATCTAATTCGTAGATTCGCCGAACGAGGCAACGAACCAGATCCATGTGACGTGAACATTGCAAGCCTCAAGGAACGGATTCAAGAACTCGAGCCCCGACAAGAGAAGACAAGATCTAAACGGGCATGGGAAACCCTAAACGGGGAAAATCCATTTTCGTATGTTTGTGATCGTGAAAATCACCGTGGAGGCGTTGGGAAGGAAACCTTATGTAGGCCCGGGTTACAAGTTGAGATAACCGAGTGCGTTAGTAAGGTCCCTTTAAACTATCATGGTTCCTTATGTAGTCTTGGGATGAGAGTTTCGAGTCCTGAGTGCGTCAAAAGATAATTTTTTTTTTTATAAAAATAAAAAATTAAAGGCTCCACGCTGTGTATTATGAAGTAGCACCCCATGTGGTATTCCGCTGCGTTGTATATTTTTGGGGGTGTTACAATCTAGGATATAAGGGATGCGGAAGAGTATCATTTTGTTAACAAATATCCGAGTTTTCAAGAAGAACCTATCATGTTGGTGGAAGATTAATCGTGTCCTGTTTACGACACCGATAATGAGGAAGATGCAGAACCTGCTCCTAAGTATGATTCTGATGGAGATGAGCTTGTGTACGAGGATGAGGAGGTGTGTCTACCTGATGTTGGTGAGTCATTGGTTATCTAACGAGCGTTGAATGTTGATGCTTCTAAGACCGATAACGATTTATGGTTAAGAAACAATATTTTTCACGCAAAATGTACAAGTAAAGGGAAGGTATGTAGCGTCATCATCGATGGTGGGAGTTGAGAAAATATGGTGGCAACAAGCTTGGTCGAGAAACTGGGTCTCGATGTGGAAGACCATCCGGCACCGTATCAACTTACATGGTTAAAAAAGGGAAGTGTCGTTAAGGTTAGTAAACGTTGTCTTGTTCACTTTTCGAGTAGGAAAAAATATCAAGAATGGTATTTGAAAGTTGCACCCATGGACGATAAGTTGGGTTTTAAGACGATCAATGTTCGAGGTCGAGTCATTATAAAGAAAGGGAATTTGATGTAGGTGACACAAATTTGGATGCTACGAGTACAAGGGATGAGTGGGGCAAACTCGAGGACGAGTTTTTTTTCAAGTGGAGGAGGATGATGCAGGGGCATCGAATAACAATGTTATGACTGCATATCTCAACTTATAGTCAAAGTCAAAATGCATAGTCAAAGTCAAAATATTGACTTTCTTTTTTTATTTAAGTTTCTTATTTGACAATAAACTTTGGTTAGAAAAGTAGTTAATTTCTAATCAATTACATGTTTAGGAATATGAAAGTCAAAATCAATCTTTATTTAGGTTGATTATAGTTTTCTTAAAATATTGGGTATTTTCTTTGTATTGGGATATCTTTTAAGTTTTGATAATAAAAACATTGCTTTAATCGAGTTCCCCATTGGAATTATCGATCCAATTGTTCTTTTAATTCGTATGTTGTTCGGCCATTAAGATCCGCATCAGACATATTTCGAACTGACTCAATGATCCGTTTAGCAAAGTGTTCACTTGTTTTTTTTGTTTTTTGTATTGCAAAAGTTTCTCATTTAAAGCTAACTGAGCTTTCGCATGAAGATATGATCTGATAGTTACTACGACCTAATCGAGGTCATCACCAATCTTCTCTTTGCTTTCTCTATATTTGAAGAATGGAAACATAAAAATCATCTTCAACCATACATATTTAGAGGTTTTAATAGCATTGATCTATATCCTTCGTATTTAGAGGATTTCTATCAATACATCAAATACTTTATAAGGTTATTCAACGAGTAACAAACTAGCTGCACGTTGCGGCGAAGCGTTTTGAACTGCGTATATTTCTTCTGAAAATTGTTGGTGAACTTTTTCATTAACAGCATTATTGTCGATGATTTTTTATTTATTAAAGTTTTTAGTTTTTATTACATAGCTTAGTATTTTAATTTGCAAGTCACATTTGTTGGGAAAACTTGGCCAAATTTTTTTATTTTCAAAGCCCATACATACACCAGGTTCCCACGTCATGTCATTTTGCATGCACTGATATGACTCAACTGTTCATGGTAGTCATTTCATATTCTTTTAGTTTCTTCTCATTCAAACTAGGGTTAAGTCCATTAATAGGTAGCCTACTTACCAAAAACTACACTTTTAGGTAACGTACTTTGTATATTACCATTCAGACCCATCAAACTTGTTATGACTTGTTAAAATAGGTACTATTACTTGTTTGAGTGACACCTCACCATTACGGGCCCACTTGCACTCATCTTCATCATCACCACCACATGAATGAAACTGAAAGTGTATAAATAAACCACTTTCAACCAAACAATAGAAATCAAGCAAAAACCTCAGCCTTTTTCATTCTTACATAATTGCAAGCAATCTGTTTGCTTGCTTGTTTGTATGAAAAAAATGGGCACAGAAGGACCTAATGTACCTCTTCTTGTTTCTAGTAAAGATGATCATGACAAATTCACTTACATAAAAAAACCATCTTTTTTACTAAAATCTACCAAATGGGTTCTTAAATTTGCAATGTTGTTGATCTTAATATCATGGGCTAGTTTCTTGTTTTTCGCTCCATTAGACTCGGTGAACAAAGTATATACAAAAGTCGTTTACGCTACTAATGAAACTTTTTTTGGTATCACAGGTAACTGATCATGCTTCCTTCTTCGTGAATCAGTTCTATATATCCCACTTTACCATATTCCTCAAGAAACTATTATAGATTTTTTTATAATTTGCAGAAGCTATCTTTCTGATATATATTGGGTTCCAGTACTTGGTTATCTAACATTGCGTTTTCCTCGCAATAAATTTACCTTAGGATATCCTGCAAAGAAGAATTCCGAGTAAGCATATGTTAAAATATGACGTATTGCATGATTTTTCTTAAACTTTTTTGACCTTCAAAATTTTATATTTAATTGATTTTGTCATTTGTGGATGTAATCATCTTTCTTTTAACAGAACATGAATTATATGTATATTTACATTTAAAGATTCTTTTCAAGAAGACAAGAACATGTCTTTTTGAATTCCAAACATACCCGAAAGGTGCTACAAATGCAATAATGAAGGGAAAGAATGTTCAAATGAAGTAAATTTATGTTGTGGGGTGTAGTGGGGGGTCTAGAGAGAGAAAAACAGCTAGGTGCGGTGGAGGAGGAGGAGTTGCGGTGGAGGAAGAGGTGCGGTGGAGGAGGAGGATTGTGGAGGAGGAGGATTGTAGAGGAGGAGGTGCGGTGGAGGAGGAGGATGGTGGAGGAGGAGGGGTGGTGGTAGTGGGTTGTGATAAAGAAAAATAAATAAAAATATTAATTTTTATTTAAAAAGGTGACGTGTCGGTTTTGAGCCGGCATCCCTTCCAAATTTTGCCCGTGATTGCCTATATTGAACAACATTTAAAAGTTTGATGGGTCTGAATGGTAATATACAAAGTACGTTACTTAAAAGTGTAGTTTTTGGTAAGTAGATTACCTATTCATGGACTTAACCCTTCAAACTATTAGCATCATCAAAACTTAATTCTCTAATTTTTGTGATATCTAACTTGCCCAAAAAATGGCCCATCTTGAAGAGCACATTACTGCCGCTAACTCCACATTGTTGCCTGATCAATTTCTTGTCCATTTTGATCAAGAAAACAAAAAAAGATTGAGATGGCGAATGAGTTGTTGAGGCAGTGTCAGGAGCTACAACGTAATATACATGTAAGGGACGAACTTATAACCAAGCTAAAAACTTGTTCGAGTCTGTAGCTACTGTAAAAGGTGTATCATTTCTTATGGAAGCTCAATAGTAAGATTTGGAGAAGGCCTCCGAGATTATAAGGATGGTCACTGAATCGTACAGCTGTGTGATAGAAAAAAATAATTTTGTTTAGGCAATTAGGCGTATGTAGGAGGTTTTTGGTTTAGGGTTAGCGTTTCGGGTTAGTTTTGTAAATGATAATGATGATGGTGGCTGCTTTTTACAGCGGTATGCGTGCAGGTTATGTATACAGTTATCTACATGAGCACAGTTTTTCTTAGTTGTACCAGGTTTTTTGTGCTAATAAATTAGTACCTATAAGTCATAATCTTTGAATTTTCTTTTTTCTTCCGCGACAAATATAAGGCATGTAAGGCTTAAGAATGTGAGGCAATAATGTGTGATGTATTTTGATAGTGTTATCGAACTCGGATCGCATGTTGGTAATGCATATGCATTCTATGCGCCGGGATTTAATCAACCTATGATATCGGACGACATTGATCTATCATAATTAAATTACATAATAAACATCACACAAATGGTTATAACATTCGTTGACCTCAGTTAGTTAGAAAAGAATAGCTTTGTTTTAGCTTAAACTGATGAAAATGACATGTCGATGACCTACAAAAAAGATACGACTGTGTCAAAAAGTACACATCTTTTATCAGATCATCTTTTAGACGACATACAACATAATTAAAAATCCGATAAGTGTTGTTTTGGTACAAAATGTATGTGGCGGCTTTAGCCAAGCCTGCCAAACTGTCTGCACTAAAGGCTTGCAAAAAAATGTAACGAATATAGAACCACATCAAGCTATTCACTTAACTTTGTTTCGTGGGTGCGTGTACTTAAGCTTGTCAACACGTCTATAGTTAGATACACTTACAATTGCACAAAATATACAACTGCATCTTGTAGGCTAAACTATCGTCCAATGTAAGAAAGTTTAACCCGCTAGATGCATCGTAAAACTTGCTTCGTCTTCACGGGTTGTTTGTTTGTTTGGTTTCCGTCGATTCCTGTCTCTAGTTGACATCTGAGGGATGTTGATGGTTGAGACTGCAACCACTCTTTTCACTTCCATTATTTTGGGCGGAGTTCACATCTCAGGAATGTTGATGGTTGGCACTGCGACTGGCGGTTCACTAGGGACGGGCATAATGGCTAGAGGTTTTTGGTCAAAGATATTATCAATAATAAACTCCATCCGAACTATTTTTCACTCGAGACTGAAATCTTAAATGAAGCTGAAAGACATGCTATTTCCTTCAAGTGCTTTTAATTATGCTAGACTCTCAAACGGATTTTTGCTGTCAACTTTTTAGAGCAACTCTTCACATTCTGGTATACCAAGGAAGATCACTTCTAGAATTAACCAAGTCAAGGTCGCACTTGCTAACTCGTCCATGATAATCGCGTTAAAGAAATGCATGTAAGTTGAAAATTTCCATTTTCAGCAGTAGCATTCTGATGTAGCATTTACTTCATGACGGAGATTTTTTTTACAAAATTTGTAATAAAACAAAATAGATATATATAAACAAATGCTTGTAAGTACCTACACCCGGGATACGACTAAGACCCATGGTCTCAACACATAGGTGTCGATTCATCAACATTGAATTTCCCAGGGAAAATTGAGCAAGTCGTATAGAACCAAGCCTTTGTACCATTAATCCTGGCGATTGTCGCTTCATTGGTAAACCAGACACACTAAATATAAAAGAAATAAGGAAAATAGTTAATCTTTAATATGTTTGTTGCTAAATATATTAGCCTGCCATATAGGGTTAATATTTTTTACCTGATAGCTTTGCGGATAATGATGAGTCTGTCATCTAACAATGTAGCCAAAGTGAGACTGTTTCTCATATGTTATCTTTCTTTGTTATCAAATCTTTCCCTTTCAACTGCCAATGGTCGTCTCACGTCGCCCCTTACCTTATACTTGTATATTGTTTGCACCGAATTAGTTTGAATTCATAAAATAACACTAGCTTTAAACTTTTTTTCATTTAACTCACTCAACGGTTATTTGTTCAAGGCCCTAAATATTTAGGTTCAGATAATGATGAGTCGTTGGAGTGACGGTTAACTGAACACCTGTATTTATCAAAACGGACATTTAATGCATCTATTAAATACTCATGTCGTATATATACGGAGTTAAGTTTGCCAAACTACCTCTGTAATCAGGTAACATGATTGGACTCACAACTATGATGACTGGTTTCTCGATTGCCTCAAAACCTTATCTGTCAAATCCCGTCGCCATTTCAATCCACATTATGAACTCGATGCGATTTCCCTTGCACACGAAGGAATTTTGTTGGAAAAGAATTTTAATAAGTCTGCGACAATTGTAAAGTAGATGCAAGAATTTACTTCATACTTTTATATCTCAATGACCCTTCTTATACTTTTATTCTTGTTATGGTTCCTTGACTCTATCGGCTCTCTAACCCTTTGAACGCATCTCATGTAATCTACCAATGCAATGCATATTAGGTCATATATTGTGTCTAAAAGTATAATACATCCAAGCTTCTATATTACTACAGGCAGATTTAACGCATGTCGCGGCTGCATGCTCTAAACATGATGATCTATCAAAACGTGCGCAACCACTTTCGCTCGTAGCTACAAGATAAAGCGGACGAAAAAAATGATATACAATTTTAATTTATTGGTAACGCTTAAATTATACATATTTCTAGCAGCGTTATTCGTTATTATTTAATCATTTCTCGTGAACTTTTGATACTTAATTGCAAAAAATCATGTACAGGCTCACTTGAAGATGAAATGAGAAAAAGAACGCAAGAAACGAAGGAATTATGTTAACGATCAATCTCCCATTGGAAATAGCGAAGAAAATAATCTAAGTCTTGGAAAACCCTTATGTGCGCTGGTTTCGCAACCATGTGCACTGCACTTCGGGTCAAGAAGTCAACCAAAGCCGTTATCCTCAATAAGCTATGTGCGCCGGTTTTGATATGTATGTACGCCACACTTACCAAAATAATAAATGTCCCTTTGCCGCCAAGTCGCGATGTGCGCCGCACACACTATTTTGTGCGCTTCACTTGGAGCTCAACAAATTCAAAAGACTTATTTAATTAACTCTCCACTTTAGTTATGAATACCACCATCAATACCAACTTTCTCTCCAAATTTCCTAAGGCATTTGTAGACGAAATTCATCAAGAACAAGGAGTAATTTCGAATTAAAATAAGGGGGATTAGTTTTGGTATTTGGATACATGGTTTATAGTGACACTTGTGTAACACGGGTCATCATCCAAGCTATTGTATGTCTCTATTTTACCTTATTGAAATCTCTGATATCATGAACTTGTTTGTTATGATTGGCTAAATCCATTTTGATTGCTTGGATATGTTAATACAATAAAGTGATGTTTGGCTATGCTTGATCTTGTTCAATTTTAGGTTTGTGTTATAACCCGCTGTTCTTGAAGTCTTGCCATACTTGTTTATCAGTACCGGTTGTGTATGCTTGTTGGTATAGGTCGGAAGAACCAATTTGTGTTATGCAATTCTAAAAACTCGTCTATGCGTTTTTAGCTTTGGTTGGAGAAATCCGCTTAGGTGAATTGATAATCATTTAGACTATAAGTATTGTGTTAATTATGTGAGAAATCACTTTGTTAAATGAACATAATTCTTGAATTGGATACGGATTAATCTTTATGCACAATTTATAAAAAAAGTGATTTTGACGAGAATTGCTATATTATGAATTATAGTCAAGACTTGTTCTTGTACACTTATCCAAACTGAGATCATTTGCATATGCCACATTTCTCAGTTATATGAAATATTCAAGTAATCATATTGTCTCTTATCTAAAATTGTTTAAAAACCCTTTATTTGCTATTTGTGTGAATTTGCTTGTTTTTGCTTTAATCTACTTCTGTGATATAAGAATACATACAAGTCTCTGTGGGAATGACCTAGTCTTATCTAAACTATACTAGAAAAGAGGGTTATACTTTACCCGTGTGTTTTGTTAAAATTCGATAAAACTAGTTATATAAATTGAGAGCATTTGAAACACATCAAAGATTTTGGCGCCGCTTCAGGGGACTTAATATCTGTTCTTTTATCACTAATAAGTATTTTGAACCAACCAAAATGGAATTCCATAGCAAAATTTGTGATATGCAAATTTCTACAGTCACCTGACCTGCAAGTATGCCCCACATGTTCTCAAGTACGACGCACTCAAACCCAGAAATCAGGAACTCGACGTACCCAACCCTAGGTATGCCGCACAAAATCAAATTCGTGGTACTTTTCCTAGCGTACTGCATAAAAAACCCAATTGACTTACAAATCACTTTAAGGGGGTGTTTGGGGTTGCGTTTTGCATAGATTATCTGATTATCTCATTTTAAAAACGTAAATAATCACCTTCAAGTGTTTGGCAAGACAAAAATTAGAATCACTTAACTGTGTTTTTGGGGCTTCAAAACGTAGTTATGCAGCAGCAACTCTCCACTTGCTGTTGTAAAACGTGATATTGCTTTGCCATCAAATTTACAAATCTGCCCTCGTTTTTTAATTTCTATATAAATACGCCATTGTAGAAGAACAAGCAGGTTTCTGGTGGTGGGGTTAGAATAAAGGTTGAAGAAGATTAATTGTATACCTAATAAATCAAAAGCTAACAAAATAGCCCATTGAGTTTGGGCCAATTTGAAAATATGTTGTCGGCTAAGTAAGGCTGTTTTGTGTTAGCATACTTGATACTTTGGTCATTCACTTAATCTGATAATAATTCTTATAAGAAACTAAACACTAATATATGTTATACATATATTGTCACAAGTTAATAGATATAAGTTATCACATCTTACATTAAAAGAATAAAAGAATAGAGATGTCTATTTTGGTCATTTAACCTTTTAAGTCATTGGATAATCTGGTTTGCCAAATACTTAAAAAACTGATTATCTGATTATTGCAATATCAAACAACATAATCAAATCCAAACACTATATTTCATAACCACGTTTTGTAATATTTGATTATCTGATTATCCATTTTCAATACGCATAATCAGTTTTAAATAAGCAATCCCAAACACCCCCTAAGTATCTACCCAGAAATCCAAAACAATCAACTAATTCAAAATCTGTTACGAAAATTAAAAAAACCTAAAAATTCGTACCAAAGTACGTTGCACACACTCTTAGGTGCGACGCATAAATTACAGGAAACCAAAATTTATCTCTTTCTATTCAAATTTAGTATTCTTATTTCTCGAATAACCCCGTAACAATTATACTTTGGATGAACTGTAAGCCCATTGCAGCAACATTTGCATAGGCTCTCGTGATCCAAAACATAACATTTACATCGCCGAGCGTAAAAAAACTCACATCTAGTGTCGCTCTCAACTGATCTAAAATGAAGGACAATATTTGTAGGCGTTGAATATGCACTTTCACCATCAATCGCACTAAATAAAACACTCACATTTGCAGACATTGACATTTCCCCTACTTTGTACAATAGCAGATTGACGTAATTCAATCATACCAGATTACCTACATAAGTCCCACCCCTGCCTGTTGGGTTTGACTGCAAGCCAACGATATCTACATAATTTTTTAGGTATATTTGGCAGTTCATTCGTTCGTGCATAAGCAACAATATTACACCAAATATGAATGAAATCTAAAGTATTCAACAACATTGAATAGCGGTCATGCATATATGAGCAACATTATAAAGCAAAAACATCATATAAATCATCAAATCTCACAAACAAAAAAACTTTAAACAAAAAAATGAGCAAGAACTTACCTTTACTGTCAATATGTTCTTGCGAGACGTAAACCAACCTCACCAAACACACCGGCTGTCTAACTTATCTCGCCGTTCTCTGCAATTTCAAAAAGGTACCAACCCTTTCAGCAACCACACAATATGGTAAACCCACCAAACTTTCATAAATAAAACCCAGGCACTAAAGTTGAACGCAACATTATAGAACCTAAAATCACTGGAAATAGGAAGACCAAAAATGAAACGGCCACTTACATCTACAACCGTCTTTATGCAACGATAATTTAGAAACCTAGTTTATCCAAAAAACAAAAACTACAAAACTCGTCCTATAAACTAAAACGCAACATTACAAAATCCAAAATGACAAAAATAGGAAGACCGAAAGTGAAACACCAACTTACAACTACAAACAAAGACATGCAACCACAATTTAAAACTCTTACAATGGTTTAAAAATTTCTCAACAAAATAACTACTAAATTTTGGTGATGATAACTAAAGCACAAACATGCATTTGCTATCATAAATACACAACAACCAAAAACCAAACGCGGCGATATACATAGAGTAACAACCATACAACCTTTTTTTATAACAGTATGCATATTTTCAAATTTTCGCGAATATCTCAACACTATCATCTTCTAAAAACATCCTATGATTCAACAAACAACCTAAAACACTGATGTGTGGAAATCGAGCTTTGAATATATAGTACCGTATCATTTGGACTTCCACTTAACACTCACGGGAAGTATGGACCCGATCATATAGTATAGGTAGTCAGCAAGACAGGTTCGTTCCCATGGAGCGAATGGTTCCTAAGTTTTCTAGCAAGTAATTAATTTTAACAAGCGTTTTAATTCTGTCGAATATGAATTTAGATTAAATAACTAATCACTTAAAATAAATGATGATAAAGGTAAACGCCTTCTAAATAGTCAAGAGGGAAGAACGTGCTAGCCGAGTTACTCCTCTCATGTCTACTTGATTCATCTATAAGTGTAATGACTAAACTACTACTTTTGGTAGTGATTTTAACGCAAACTAGGCCAAATGGTCACAGTTACCCAGTCTTATGAAAAACAATTAGCTAACCCGATGGTCACGGAGCTAACTAATATCAATCATGCATTAAGCGCTTCACCTATCCTATGCGACCTATCTTGGAAAACCTAACGGTCATAGTGCTTACCTAATCTCACTCGAATGATCATCTATATGAAATTAAACATTTACTTACTCATTTTAGTTATGTTTGGTTTAACCCTAAGGTTTGGTCCACCTCTAGTCCTAGTGATAATGCAAGTGAATGTCATTGTTATCACAAACACTAATCACTACGATAAGGATCATAAATAATAGAATGGTCATCTAATCACCTATGATCTAGCAATAAACTACGCATAATAAACAAGCAAATCAATGGATCAATCAATATATGCATAAGATATTAACAATGCTTAATGATAGCCAAATTAGTATTGAATAATTTACGGGGGTGGGTGACATAAGAGTCACAACACAGCTAACACCTAAGGGTGTTAGCCCATAATCTCAGAAATCATAGCAACAATGATTGTATACGATAAACAAATGCAATTCATAATGAATCAATACGTAAACCAAATTAACAATGATGTTTATGATGATTAAGGATCTTCCCCTTGATGTTAGTAGCCTTCGGGATGGTAGATTTGGAGCCTTGGTTCGTCCAAAGATGACCGATGGTGAAGCATAATTCAAATATCACATTTAGGGTTTGTATTTATTAGGTTTCTGTGATCTGACCCGTGGGCTACAAGGCATATGCCCATAAATCTCATATGGACTGTTGAGATCATGTCATGTAGGGAAATCTTCTACACGTTGTATGCTCCCTTTGATGTTTTAGATCTTCAAATTCCCTTTTTGTGGCCTTTTAAATCATCTAAAACGGAGTGCGTTTGAAGAAGTTATGGCCAAAATACTACAACATCATATCGGGACCTTGATTCCAGCTTTCGACTTCAATACTCGATTCTTCAGGTGCTTACGACGTAAGCTAGGAGAGGTCATACGCCATAAGGTCTTCAACACTTTGGTATATTTTCTTCAAGAAAACACACGCACCGTATACTTTAAGATGGCATACGGCGTAAGATGTAGCAGGAAATATGGCTTCGTCACTTTTAGGCTCTTTTGGTTTGTTTTCCGGTCTTTTCCGTGAGAATTCTCCTTTTTCTCCAAATAAACAATTAAATACACATTTAAAGCAATTTGGTATCATATCTAATCAAACAAGGCAAAAAGGAGCAATTATCGTAGACATTTGATAGCTAAAACATGTATAAATTAGGAGCTATCAAATATCCTCTCACTTGACTTCTACTTACCCTCAAATAGACTCTAAATTAAACTCATAAAAATATCTCTTAGTGCAAGTAGAAAATATGAATTTAAATTTAACCTACTTCTAGTTCTTTGCAAAACGAGCACCTCACGAAAAGGGAAAAGACATATCACTCATTCGCTCATAATTCCTATCAATCTAGGTGTTATATTTTCTAATCACTCAAGGGCTCAATCATGGTGCAAACACTATCATAGGCTTAACCAAGTTTCAAGTCTCTACTACTAAAGCCTAGGTAACTAATTATTCAAGAAGGCAAAAATAAGGTGAATAATTGAACAAAAGGTAATAAACACCCACAAGTGAACAAAGCGCTAAGTGATTGCTTAACCATTTATCCAATCAAACTAAAGGGTAGATCATTCTTATAAAGCAATCTTCACCAAGTAATGATATATACTTGGACAAAGGTAAAAACAACCACAAGTGAAGAAAGTGTCAAGTGATTGCTCAAACCATTCATCCAATCACGCTAAAGGTTATAATTGAGAAATAATACTAAGAATTATTAAGGGTAGGATAAGACATGGAAAACATATATGGGTTTAAACAAATAACAATGAAAGAACACCTAGAATCCCTAAGTCCACACTCTCCTTGCTTGCTAGCCTCATTTAATCCCATAAGGTATAGTCCAAGAGTCACTCAAGAGTCTTCAAATGATAGATACATCGAGTTAATGCATATGATGAGATGATGCCCTTATACGTTCTTTGCTTAGGCATATATGTATTATTAACTCGGCCTTCAACGCATCATAAATGAACAATCCAATTATGAGCTAATGTGCACTATTATTTAGTTATTGTTTTTAGGCACATTAACACATAATTTGATGCATATCTTAACAAATATACACTTATTTCTATTTCCTCCCCCTACTTGAGATGTACGATGTTCTCATTATATGAATTAGAACTTAAACAGGAAGGAAAATAGATTTGTGACGGGCTTATAAAGGTAACCCGCTTGAAAAGGATCAACTATCGCTTCATAAATTATTCTTTTGTAGTTTTTGGCGATCTTCACATTAGCATATATACAATACTTTACCACACTTTACAGTATCAATCGACTTATAGTTGCATCGAATTTATAATACTTTACACATTCGTCAATTTATAATTGCATCAACATTATAACTATGTTGATTTATAACACATTAGCTATAACAACATAGCATGCACCTTTTTTCATTATTTTTTCCATTGTTTTGTTTTGCATGAATACCAACAGAAAAATCACATAATAACTTGAAAATAAAAATTGTACAGATGCATCCCCCCACTTGAGTTCTGCAGATGTCTAAACTTCAACATTCTTCTATAGTAATCATACTCTTTTTGTGACTCAAAGATTTCTACCCCTAGAACCAAGATTAACTAACAACTCCATAAGTTCCAGACTAAGAAGAAACTATACAGTTGGCTAAGGCGAATAGGTGTAACGAAACAATTATTTCATAGGGGTGTAGACAAAAGAAAAGATTAGCTCAACAAGTTATTCTAGGGGTATCTTGCACTAACGGTAAGTGCAACAAAGGGGTTTTCACGCAGAGGGGGAGGGGTGACTAATCTATGTGAAAAGTCAATATACACAATAATATGACAATAGTGGGCTATTTGGTTTGAATCTTAAGATTTTTTCCTTTTATCCTAATCAATTTTGACCACACGGAAGTGTGATGCTTATCATTGTGGTCTCGATATGAAAAAATGGTCAAGTTCTAAAGTATACTACATACCATTGGCACATTCTCTCAATTTAGTGGATTTATGTGAATGGAAAAAATAGAAGGGCTTAGTCCTCACAATTGGAATATAAGGGTTAATGTGTACTTGGTTTTACACTAAACTAGTTCAATTTTGAAAAACATGTCTAAAATTTAAGGCATAATTTTCAGAATAAATTAGCAAGAAGGACAAGTAGTTATCATTTATAAATCCCCCCCCCCCCCACTTGGGATGTGCATATATAAACATTAAAGTAAGCAAAAAAATAGAAATGAAATGGAAAACTCCCTTGATTATTGCTTGGTATGATTTAGCGAATTAAGAATGCGAGCACGGGTAGATCTTTCAAGGATGTTGTCTTGAATAACAACATGTCTCATATAAGCTCCATTACCATTCAAAGGTTCATCAAAGAAGATATCATTGTTTGGAGTATACATCATAACCAACAAACAAAAACAAAAAAAACATAAAATCCTAACAAGCGCACTACACGCCATATAGATCAAAATCCCATACTCTGTATGGTGGCATATGGCCTATGCACATAAATTTTATGCACACGTCGCGTGTGTCGCCTGGAATAATACAGTATATATCATTAAAAAATGCATAAAAATATGATAGAGGTAAACCTTTCGGGTTGTTTCATGATCAACACTT
Organism: Tanacetum coccineum; assembly: GCA_026074375.1. NCBI lineage: Eukaryota > Viridiplantae > Streptophyta > Magnoliopsida > Asterales > Asteraceae > Tanacetum > Tanacetum coccineum. The sequence goes on along the minus strand of BQNB010079641.1, from coordinate 12,523 downwards.
TTGTTTATTTACGAGTCTTTAAGTTCGACTCAAACCTATTTTACATATCAAAAATGGAAAATTGAGTTCCTCTCTTCCTTTGTTAGTGTCGATTCCATGGTAATATGTTTTTAGTCTATTACCATTAACCTTAAAAGAAACTCCATCGCCCCTAATAATTTTGAAAGCATCATATGGGAATACTTTTTAAACTAAAAATGGACCATACCATCTTGTTTTTAATTTGCCCGAGAATCATATCATTCGGGAATTATATAGTAATACTTTATCTCCTAGTTTAAAATCTTGTCCCCTCGCCATTTCTTAGTTCTCTCCTTGTAGATTCGTGAATTCTCATAAGCATCCTTTCTTAATTCGTCTAGTTCATTCAACTACATAAACCGGTATTTTCCTACACTTTCTAGGTTCATGTTACACTTTCTAGGTTCATGTTACAGTTTTGTAAAGCGCAGTATGCTCTATGTTCTAATTCTACAGGGAGATGGCATGCATTACCATAGATAATTCTAAAAGGGGTCGTTCCTAAACGGGTTTTGTAGGCAGTGCGAAAATCCCACAAAGCATCATCAAGGTTATTTGACCATTCCTTTTAATTTCTCCCTACCGACTTTTCCAAAATATGTTTAAGAGCCCGATTAGTGTTTTCAGTCTGTCTATTGGTTTGAGGTAGGGATGGCAAAAGCACCCGAAACCGACGGGGAAAACCAAAACCCGAACCGGTTGGGTCGAATTCGGTGGTGGGTTCGTGGGTTTGGATGCGGGTTTAGGTATGGATAAAATTTTTTTGCCGGGTACGGGTTCGGTGACGGGTTCTGGTAATACCCGCCCCGATTACCCGTACCCGTACCCGTATCCGCCTACCCGAATTCGTACCCGCTTTATTGCTATTATAATTAATTAAAGTATATATATAATATATATAATTTTCCATTGTATTTTTTATATAAGTATCTCTATTATCTAACACATTTGAATGTTGTACATGAATTATTCGAAAGCGTTAAATCATTTGATATGGTATTTATTTTCTTTAGTAAAAAAAATTGAATATGTTTTTTTTACTTTATTTTGTCGGTGGGTTTTAGTGTGCCTTAGTCTTGATATCCGCCATTTTGTCCATAAAATATTTAATTGGGGATACCCGATACCCGTGGGGAAACCCGAAAAACCGACGAATAATATTAACCGGGTACCCAACGGGTAATGAGGCGGGTACGGATGCGGATATTATAAACGGGTGCGGGTACGGGTACACTGAAACCCGCCCCGAACCCGACCCATTGACATCCCTAGTTTGAGGGTGATATGCTGTTGAAAACCTATGGTTTACCACATAACGTTTTAAAACCTTTCCTAGTTGAGCATTACAAAATGAGTACCCCTGTCACTAATTAAAGCTTTAGGGACACCAAATCATGAAAACAATCTTTTAAGAAAAGGATAACTGCTCGGGCATCATTAGTGGGTAAAGCTTCGGCTTCCATGAATTTTGAAAGATAATCTACAACAACTAGGATGTATTGTTTACCGTTGGACTTAGGAAATGGTCCCATAAAATCTATACCCAAAACATTAAAAACTTCATATACATGAATCTGGTTCTAAAGCATTTCATCACGTGAATTAATATTACCTACTCGCTGGCATGCATCACACGTTTGAACATATCTTTTGGCATCTTTAAATATCGTAGGCCAATAGAATCCGACCTCATAAACCTTTTTACCGTAGTTGATGTTGCACCATAGTGCCCTCTAGTCGGGCCCTTATGACAATGGTCTAGTATGCTCAACTTTTCCTTACCGAATATGCACCTCCTGGTAATACCATCTGCACAATATCTAAACAAGTATGGATCATCCTAGAAATAGTATTTTACATCAAAAAAGTACTCCCACTTTGTTGCGTAGTTAGCCCTTTTCTAATGAATTTATTTACAAGGAAATTTACAATATATGCGTACCATGGTTCTGCAAGATCTTCTTGTGCAATATTTCTAGCCAGGGTATCGAATTTAAAGAATAAACAGATTCTAATAGGCAGTTTATTATCTTTTGTTCCTAATGAAATCGACCTAATAAGGTGATGACATCAAATAACGTCACTTTATTATATCATTTATCCCATCTATTTTGCCCACTTTTATATAATTATTGCATTATTTGGTACTTAATCGCTTTAAAGTTAATAAATGCAGTAATTCAGGAGTGTTTTGTGAAGATAAGCTAAAAGGCGCATAAATTGGAGCTAAAACGAAGACATTTAAAGATTTCTGAAAATTCACCAATACGCCGTATCCAACTAAAGAGATACGGCGTATCAGCGCCAAGATTTCACAAGAAAACGTGTTTGACTAATTCCCAATACGGCGTATCCATGCTATCTACATACGCCGTATCCATGAAGATAACTATTCGAAGATACAGTAAATCAAGTAAATTAGGAATGATATCAAAGATTTATTATGAACGTAGTGCGCACTCCAAGGAATCCAGCCTAAAACGCCGTATCGACCTATCTGGATACGGCGTATCGAGTATTTTTCAGCAACTATAAATAGAAGCCTCAAAAATGAGTTTTCAATGTGCAATATCATATTCTTTATACCATACTCATCAGAGACGAATTTTAGAAGAGAAGATCTGCCATAAAGGTCAAGCATTGATCACGACTCCATAGAAGACATCGTGTAATTTTTACTCTCTTAATCGTTCGATTTCAATTGTTTGATTACGCTTGTATAATTACAATGGTTGTGGGCTAATACCCTCGGGTATTAGCCATCTTAATGAAAGTTCAATGTTTGGTTTGTTTTAAAATTGATTTCTTAATTTATCGTTGATTGTTTAATTATGTTTATCACCTCATACTTGTTTATGTGTTTGAATATGCGACCTATCATTCAACTGGGTCTAGTGTTACGGACCAAGTAATCTAGATACCGGGATAGCTCTCCATATCGTGTCTTATATTACTGGACCAATAGGATCACAAATAACGTTCTGTCTTTGTCTTTTGATTATGAGCTTAGTTGGACCGGTAGGTGACCCGTTTATGTTTCAGCAATCATGCTCTTAATTAACTGATAAAGATTGGAATAGTGGACTACCAGTATATAAAACACCTTCAAACAATAAGTGGGTAAAGTCCCGTTGGGCTAGAGTTTTAACAGGATCACCACTGCTTTAATTCTCTAAGATAGATTATAATTAAACTAAAGGATGCTTTATGCGGATGCATTAATTGTGACAGGATTAATTGTGTCTAGGTCTTAGGATGATGTCCCGCCTAAGTCTTAAGAATGATATGCCGCTTCGAGATAAGTAAATCATTGCACTAAAACAAACAAACCAGCATTGAACCGGATTTAATATGGCTAATACAGTTTTCTATCATTTGGCTTGTACCGCTTTTCTATATTCTAATCTTTATCTTTTATGTTTATTGTGTTTTGAATTGGTATTTGTCATCACCAAACCTGTGCCAGTCTCTCAGACTGAATCCCTCATTTCATTAGACAACGTACATAGCATAGGTTTAACCAGTAAATAGACTAATTAAAATACTGATAGAATATAGGATTAAATTTCCACTCTTAGTGTTCGACACCCTACTTACTGCGAACTCCATCTTGACCGGGTACACTGCTCGTTAAAGTGTTGTTTTAGGTTTGTCGGCTAAATATAAATGTAAAACTTGATAATTAAATAATTGACCCTACACGACAACACATCAGGTTTTTGGCGCCACTGCCGGGGAGTAAAATAATTAAACCTTATTCTTATCAGTATCTCTAACCATTAATTAATTAGTTTAGTGTAATTATTTAAATTCTATTTGTATTTATTCGCATTGTGTGTTTAAATTGTTTGTTTAAATTCCTGCATTGCTAAAAACGACGTATTCAATTCATTGAATATGGCGTATCAGTCCATTTTACCTTTTTCTCTATTGCAAGATTGATTACAGGAAAAATGGATGACCCTAATATCACCATGGAGGAATACATCAGACTGGAAGAAGAAAAAGCTCGAAGATATGGTCGCACGTTTAATTGGCAAACTGCCATATTCGGGAAAGTTAAAAACTATAAAGATGAGGACGACCATCCCATTCACTTCGAAACTGAATTCCTGGCCATAGTCTTTTACAATACATTAACAGCAATCCAGTCTAAAACCACGGTATGTCCTCCTAACGAAAACGAGCTAGATTTCAGAATTTGATTAAACGAATCCGACGATGAAGATTACACGGTAATTTTTGATGAAAATTCATTTTCATATAAAATAATTTCTGTCAATGATTTAAAAAAAACGGATTCAGGAAATGATAAACCTTTGTCTCCCAACCCTACGGTTGATTATTTTGATGATTTAGACTACTTTAAAGATCTTGAAAATGAATTTCCAGCCATTGTTTATAACAATGGCTTAACGTCTAAATTAGATTTTGGAATTAAACCTCTTATAAATTCTGAATGTATCGATGAAATTAATTTAATTGATGAAACATCATTGTTTGAATATGATGAAGAAATTGTTTCGCGTTTTAATGATCTATTCAACGATATTCATCCCGATGATTTAAAATCAGAAAAAGACGATGATGATAATGATATCGGTATAATACAGTCTTCAGAGGATAATGAAATTACGCATGGGGAAAATGGGTTTTCTGAAACAAGTTACGATAAAATCATTAAAACTTTTGAAACAGTAAGTTTTGTCATTAACTTAAATATCATGATATGGAATTATTACGTAAACGGAATGCTATTCTTTCTTATTATAAATCTATATGTGTCGTACGGCATTCCGTTCGACCCTAAGCGGTATTACAAGGATGGTTCTCATACAAGCGTTGCGGAGGCCAAGGTACGTTCTCTTTTAAAACTTTAAAAATTGGTCTCCATACGGTGTATATAGCTACATCTATACGCCGTATCAGTTTAATGTCTGATACGCCGTATCAGACAAATCCCAATACAGTGTATCGAGCGTGGGTATAAAAACCCAGCTAGATACGCCGGATCGTTTCACACATACTTTTTACCCACAATAAAAAATTATTTTCACCGCACACTTTGATTCCAAAAATCTCCCGTGTTATTACACATCTCTTGCGTCCTAATCACACGGTATATTTTAAATCCTTTCCCTTCTTTCTTTTTCAATTAGGAATTAGGTTTAGGGTTTAGATTTTTGAATTAGGGCTTATATAGCTGTTATATGTTCCCCCCCTCCTTTTTAGATATTAGACTCAGTAAAACAATGCTTTGATAATAAGATTGGGTATAATGGGGTAAAATAAGGGGAAACCCCCTTTTGATCTTAAACTGCAGAAGCAATACGACGTATTCAATTTCATTGAATACGGCGTATTGCATCAATTTTTACCCAAGGTTTTAAACACCAATACGCCGTATTCAGTTGAAAGGATACGCCGTATTGACCTAATATAAGGGACTATAATTTAACTCCCATACGCCGTATCCTTTCAAAGACACACATCGTATTCAATTCAGACCCTTGCATACGGCGTACCCCTCTACGAATACGCCGTACTATACCTCACACAGAATGTTTACTGATTTGGTTCATTTTTCAGATATGGCACCACTACCAGCTGCTGATCAAAGCACCCATGGCTTAGATATCAGATAGAGGAGTATACTAAGGGGATTAGGCACTGTTACGAGCAGAGGCTTAAGACTATATGGAGTAGACCGGTTAACCAGGTACATGTGCTAGATTTTAAGGGATTGACAACCGAGATTAGGCAGGATCTGGCAGTGAGGTTGAGGATGGTATATTCTGGCGAGGGACAACAGGTATTTGTGAGTCATGCTTGGAGGTGGTTGTTTGGGATCCGAGGGCCCTTAGTTCGAGAGTTTATTCTGGAGTTCCTGAGTACTTGTAGGATAAGTGATATTGTTATGGATTTAGACACCGCTGATACCTTGTGTTTCCAGTTAGGAGGAGTTAGGAGGAGGATGACTTGGAGGCAATTTATCTTGGCATTGGGGTTACACACGGAGCTGGAGATGGCAGAGGCTGGGTTTGGAGCCTACTGGGCTGGGAGTGATAGATTGATCCCTGACAAGGAGGATCTTAGAGATTATTGGATAGAGATCTCGTCTGACAGAGACTTCTTGGGCCTCGCCTCTTATTATGTTCTTATTCGAGACCCTATGAGGAGGTTATGCCACAAGATGATTGCTTATAGTATTTCTGGTGGGGGCAGGCACCTGAGAAGGTGACCGGTATTGATCTCTTCTACCTCCGCAGCATGGACCATGGGACTATTAACGTCCCACATCTATTAGCACAGTATTTGTTTAGACATGCAGAGGGGAGGAAAAGAGGGGCCAAGCTGTCAGGAGGGAACTTTATTGGGCGTCTGGCTATGCATTTTGGGTTGGTTAGTGACGATGGATTGAGAGGGTTGCACGTAGTCACCCGAGAGCTCCCGTTGATTGATTTACATGAGATTGGGAGGCTCCACATCTGCACGAGGTACGGAGAGATATGGAATTGGGTAGCCCATGGACCAGAGAGGCAGCAGGCTGCAGCGGCTGGTACCGATGAGGCCGATGAGGCAGGTCAGGCAGCTGAGAAGGCTGCTCCAGAGATTCCAGCACCAGCACCAGCACAGGCACCTCCACCACCTCCACCCTCCCAACAACCACGTACTATGTCACAGAGGATCGAGAGGCTCGAGGAGGAGGTGCATGACTTACGGCGTGATGTTGTGGGCCTGCGAGGAGATGTCGCGAGCTTTACCACCGAGCAGTCTAGAGTCTCCACTTGGTTGATCTCCTGCATGACACAGCTCATGGACACCAATGGCTAGACTTATCAGCCATTTGATAGCACCCTTGTAGGTAGCTCAGGATTGTCCTTCCGGAGGCGTGTCAGGCCCAGGACGGGCGATGCTAGCACCTCCGTAGCCCCTCATACCGATGCTCAGCCCGACCCCTGATCTCTCTATGTTATTATCTTTTGTTGATCTGTACTGTATATTACACTATTAACACTTTGATTACCGATTTCTTTTTGATGCATATTATATGATGATCGGTTTACTTGTGTGTGATAGAATCAAGACTGGCAGTAAGTTCAGCAACACGACTCATTGATTGATTACAGGTTTGAAATCCCAAAATCATTTGCTTAAATGACGTAAAAGAAAAAGGAAAAGGTCGAACTTAAAGACCGACTGAAACAAAAGTGCTTCTCGGGAGACAACCCGATCATTTTAATTGTTTTTCGCATTTAATTGTTTGAATCTTAATTATCTGCACGAGTCTGTCTTCCCATACATTACATATGGCGTATCGAACCCCTCTGGATACGTCGTATGTATGTCTGGATGTTATCAGTTTTAAAACTTAATTATTTAATTTCCAATATTTTAATTGTTTCTACAAGAACAATACGGCGTATCCTAGGGTTTGGGATACGGCGTATTGATCCCTGTACAGTTGTGTGTTTAATTGTTTTCTTGTACCATTGTAGCGAGATAGAATTTGCACTTGTCTTCTAACCTTTTACAGGACCTTGCTGAAACTATGATATTGTATATGCTGAAAAAGACTTGTGTTGGACTCATCCGGGCATTCTGAAGCCCTAGTCAACACACTTTTTGCTCAAGAACTCATCATGGAGAATTATCACGAGCAAAACCATCAGGGAGTTTTCCGTTCTAATTCTATTTTTCCTTATCATTTAATTGTTTTATCTATATAACGAGGACGTTGTATAATTTAAATGGGGGGAGGGGTGGAGAATTAGAACGTACTTGTCCTTATTTTACAAAATAAACATGCTACATGCTTAAAAGTGCTTAAAAATGGCAAAATTAAAAAAAATTTAGCATGACTTTTGTAAAAATCACTAGTTACATTACTTAGCGCACTATAACCCTTGATACATATTGTGAGAATTAAGCCTATTCCGTTTCCAACTGTTTACTAAAAATTCCACAAAATTATGAGTGTGCCGGTGATGTAGTGGACTTTAGAACTTGGCCTGATATATCACTCGAGACCGCCATGATTAGTACTATGGATTTAGATGGAAGAACATGTTCAACTGATAAATTTTTAGGATTAAACCAAATAGCCTACATGTCGTAAAAATAACTAACTTCACTGGTTAGTTAACTCCCGTGTAACCCTTGATTACTCTCATTTTTAGAGTAAAATCCCCTAGAACAACCTGTTGAGCCATTCCTTTCTTTTTCTACACCATATTATATGTTTCGTTACACCTTTGCACCTTAGCCTACCGTGTAGATTAAGCCTACTTCTCTATGTTGCAAGTTGCTTTCATGTAAAGTCTTGTATTTTCTGTGTCAAAGTGAAATTTTTCTATCTCTCTAATGGTCGGGAAATTGCACAATGCAATGGGAAAATATGTAGCTCGTAAGTTTCGCTACTTTTCGCAATTATGAATTATGTCCGATGAAGAAGTACTATATGGACAAATATTTAATCCGTATAAATGATGGAAAGAGAAGACGGTGTAATCAAACGAGTTTTAGTATATGTATTATATAAAAAAATGAAAAAAGAGAAAAAGCAAAAAAAGAGAAGGAAGAAAAATAGACGTTTCAAAAAGAAGTTTACACCGAAGGATACTTAGAAGGATCGATTATTCGTTGATACGTTACATTTATCAACGATGTTAAGTTTTGTAAAAAGTGGCCGATATCACTACTTGTGTAAAAGTATCTAAAGAGCGAGATGTAAGGGAAGTTGACCGTTATGGGAACGTCAACTTTGGTTGTCTTTGTCATTTCTGTGATTGAGGCGTCTGTCTATATATCGAGTCTTTGTCATGGAACGGTACGGGGAAAGTGTAACTATCAACCGCACCTTATTGTTGGCTTAATCTATTTGTTTTGTGAATTTTATTTAACAACCACTTACTTTCCTTTCCATAGCAACTTAACCATTTGGTCTACTCAAACGAGGACTTGTCAGCAAAGCATAACTATTCCCGTCCTTTACTGCCTGTATGCATGCTTAGTTTGCCTGTTGATTAACCGACTTTGGTAAAGTTAAAGGACCCTACCCTTTTATCATTCTTCATCCTAACCCGCTGGTTAAACATGAACATGGGATGTACTCGGATAGTATATGTCTATTCAGTCATTACGCCGAGTATATACGAATACACCGAGCCTTGTAGGTGTTGCCACTTATGGTGAAATGACTGTTGAAAGATCAACTTTATGCCTTATAAACCTAATTTACTTTTGACTTGTTCTTCCCATAGCTTTACGTGGAGATGTGTATCCTTTGCAAGCTTATGAATACGAAACAAATCACGAGCCGATCAATAGACGTACTACTTAAATGCCGCACCCTAATTAGTTGAGTGACAGAGTGTTTTTCATATCCTATATTTTTGTGAGATCTTTGGTTATGTAATAGGTTATAGGACAAAACGATGGCTATTAACGAAAAATCACTAACTTCGTTTTCTGGACACATTTTCAAAAACTAAATTTTTTCTAAAGTCTACTTGAGACAAGTAGGATTCAAGTGGGGGATAATATGAAGTCATCAATAAACTTCCAACTTAATTATATCATAATTCCCACTATTTTGCCTACTTTATAAAATTAATTGCATTATTTGGTACTTAATCGCTTTAAAGTTGATAAATGCAGTAATTCAGGAGTATTTTGTAAAGATAAGCTAAAAGGCGCATAAATTGGAGCTAAAACGAAGACATTTGAAGATTTCTGAAAATTCACCAATACGTTGTATCCAACTAAAGAGATACGGCGTATCAGCGCCAAGACTTCATAAGAAAATGCGTTTGACCAATTCCCAATACGGCGTATCCATGCTATCTACATACACCGCATCCATGAAGATAACTATTCAAAGATACAGTAAATCAAGTAAATTGAGAATGATATCAAAGATTTATTACGAACGTAGCGCGCACTCCAAGGAATCCAACCCAATACGCCATGTTGACCTATCTGGATACTGTGGTATCGAGTATTTTTCTAACTATAAATAAAAGACTCAAGAAATGATTTTTCAGTGTGCAATAGCATATTCTTTATACCAACCACATATGACAAATTTAGAAGAGAAGATCAGCATCAAGGTCAAAGTATTGATCACGACTCCATAGAAGACATCGTGTAATTTTTACTCTCTAATTTAATCGTTTCGATTCTAATTTTTATGATTACTCTTGTATAATTACAATGGTTTTGGGCTAATACCCTTGGTTATTAGCCATCTAATGAAAGTTTATTGTTTGGTTTGTTTAAAATCGATTTCTAATTTATCGTTGATTGTTTTAATTATTTTTAACACCATCATACTTGTCTAAATTGGTTTGAATATGCGACCTATAATTCAACCGAGTCTATGTTACAAAACCAAGTAATCTAGTACCAAGATAGCTCACCATATTGTGTCCTTATATTAGCTGGACCATATTGATCACAAATAACGTTCTGTCTTTGTCTTTGAATTATGAGCTTAGTTAGACCGGTAGGTGACCCGTTTATGTTTCAGCAATCATGCTCTTAATTAACTGATAAAGATTGGAATAGTGGACTTATCATATATAAAAACACTAATCAAACAATAAGTGAGGGTAAAGACTTGTTGGGCAAAAGTTTTTAACAAGATCACCCCAATAAACTGCTTAATTCTCTAAGAAGATTATAATAATCTAAAGAGCTTTATTGCGGATGCATTAATTGTGACAGGAATTAATTGTAGTCTAGTACTTAGGATGATGTTCCCTACTAAGTCCCCCCCCCCACCACCCCTAAATGATAGTCCGCTTCGAGATAAGTAAATCATTGCACTAAAACAAACAAACCAACATTGAACCGGATTTAATATGGCTAATACAGTTTTCTATCATTTGGCTTGTACCGCTTTTCTATCTTCTAATCTTCATCTTTTGTGTTTATTGTGTATTGAATTGGTATTTGTCATCACCAAACCTATGCCAGTCTCTCAGGCTGAATCCCCTATTTCATTAGACAACGTACATAGCATAGGTTTAACCAGTAAATAGAATAATTAAAATACTGATAGAATATAGGATTAAATTTCCACTCTTAGTGTTCGACACCTTACTTACCGCGAACTCCATCTTGACCGGGTACACTGCTCGTTAAATTGTTGTTTTAGGTTTGTCGGCTAAATAAAAATGTAAAACTTGATAATCAAATAATTGACCCTACACGATAGCACATTATAAGGGCATTTATGTCAACATGTATCGTGGTCAGAAATGGTCTCCCTAAGAAAATAGGCATCCGAAAATCTTTGACAGTATATAGAACCACAAAATTGATAGGGAAAACTAAATCATCAAGCTTTACTAAAACATTTTCTACAATGCCAAAGGGAACCTGTATAGACCTATCAGCTAGCTCAATACTCATTGTTGTAGGTTTAAATAACTAAACCTAATATTTTAAACATATAATAAGGCATTATATTAACGCTAGATGCTGAATTAACTAAAAAATTTTAACTAATAAGTTTACAATATATCAAGAGATAGTTAAACTTCTTCGGTTCTTTTCTTTAGATGGTGATTCATTTTTAAAAACTGCAGAGACCGTTTCATCCATCCTTACTTTCTCTACTTCCTTTAGCTTGGTCTTCTTTTGATTGCATCCTTTAATTCCTGGAAATCCTTGGGCGCGTTCTTTAACTTATTAACAAAAGGTTTGTTAATTTTCATCCTCGTCACCCTTTCCAAGCATAGAGCTTGCTCATATTCGTCTTCTTCCTCGATCAATCTATGTGGATAGGGGATTGGCGGCTCATAAGGTTTAACATATGGTTTTATCATGAGAAAATCAATCTTGTGATACCTGTTCAACAAAAGACACACCAATAGAAGAAATATTATTAGTAATGTAATTCTTACCAAGATTGATGGTAGAAGTTCTATAGCGTCCGTGTTTAACAACTTTGATCAATTGATCAACTCGATCATCCAACCTCTTTAATGAGGCTTCTATGTTGTTTATTTCAATCTTGATAGAAGCATCAGACTTTTCTACTAACTTATCCAACTCATCTTGCTTCTTGGTAAACTCCTCTATGAACTTTAGTAAATATTTCTCTAATGGAGTTACTCCTTCATCCTTTCCAGGCATGTTTTCATTTTTAGTGTAAAAGCCTGGTACTCCTTGCTTGTTCCTGCTTGCATTACCTGTAAAGGGTGGACCATTAAATTTCTCATACATGACTTCCTTAATCCGTATCGCATTCACCCTCTTGGTAAACTTATTTTAATTGCGTTCCATGTTGTCCATATTGGTATTGAGAGCACTTATCCTTTAAGAATTATCCTCTTCTTTCCTTGTGCCACTGTTACCATCGTACCAAACTTAGAATGATAAGCCATATACTAAATGGCTTTCTTTCCCTTGGCATGGGTCATTTTGGGAATAGGGCCCAACATGTCAACCATCTGTCTAGTGGGTATATCCAATCATGTGTAGAAAAGTATCA
>BQNB010079640.1:2173-30178 GCA_026074375.1 Tanacetum coccineum | reverse complement strand
GGACGATCGTTGGGGATGTTAGGGTTTTTAAAGATTTTGCCAGAGAGGGAGTCTAAGTTGAACATTGTCCTCAATGTGATAACTAATAATAGAGATAAAATAGGGAAAATTAAAGGAAAATGGTACTTCTTGGGGCATATAGACATATAGCTGCGAGAGAGCTATCCTTGAGCAGACTTCATAATTGTCCAAATCTTTAAGTTATATAACCTGCATAAAAATAAACACACAAAAGCACACAAAAAGAAAATATTTTTGTTGTTTTTTTTAGAAAACAAATAAAGGATATGAATGGAAGAATAGAGGATGGACTCCTCCACACTTAAGTGAAGCACGGGTTGCCTCCTGAGAAGCACTTAATTTTTAAGAGAGTCATTAGCTAGACTCGAACTTGGTGAGTCATTCTTTGGGAAAGAAGGGAGTAATTGTTTCCCTTTGGTCATTATAATCTTTTTCTTCATGATATAGTTTGAGTCGATGGCCATTAACAATAAATGTTTTTCCATCTTTTCCAAAGAGTTCAACATATCTGAATGGATACTAGTGTTTTACTACGTATGGTCTTAGCCAACGTGATCTGAGTTTTAGTTTTTTAAACTTATACTTTGAGTGAAAGAGCAGAACCTTGTTTCCATGTTTGAATTCTTTTCTCATTCTTAGCTTTCTATCGTTCCAGACTTTGGTTCTTCCCTTGTATAGATGAGAGTTTTCATAGGCTTGATGTCTAAGTTCATCTAATTCGTGTAACTGAAACATTTGTTTTTCACCAGCAGCGATCAGATATGGATTACAGTTCTTCAAGACCCAGTATGCACGGTGTTTAATTTCAAATGGTAAGTGGCAGTTTTTTCCATATATGAGTTTGTAAGGTGTGGTACCGGTAGGTGTTTTGTAAGCAGTATGAAAAGCCCACAGAGCGTCATCAAGTTTTCTTGACCAAATAGCAGGATTATCTTTAATAGTCTTTTCAAGAATTCTTTTAAGAGCTCTGTTCGTGTTTTTGACTTGACCACTAGTTTGAGGGTGATATGATTTAGAGAAATGGTGCTTAAATCCATATCTTTTCATGGTTCTTTCCATTATTTTGTTGCAGAAGTGAGTACCTCGGTCGCTGATTAAAGCTTTGGGCATTCTAAAATGGCATAATAGTTTCTTTAAGAAAGTGATAACCACTTGGGCATCATTGGTTGGTAAAGCTTCAGCTTCGGCCTATTTAGATACGTAATCAACGTCGACAAGAATGTATTCAAACTTATGCGATTTTGGGAATGGTCCCATGAAGTCAATACCCTATATCAAAAATTTCACACACTTGAATGTTGTTTAAGGGTATCTCATTACGTTTTAATATATTTCACGTCTTTTGGCATGCTTTGCAAAGTTGAACTAGAGTATGAGCTTATTTTATGATTGTCGGCCAGTAAAATCCTGAGTCTAGGACCTTTTTAGCGGTTATATTTGGTCCATAATCTGCACCGGCTGGTCCGTGGTGACATTGATCTAAGATTGTTTGGGTTTCTGGTCCAGATACACAGTGTATGATCATTCCGTCAAAACATACTTTGAAGAGATAAGGTTTATGATTGCAAGTTTAATACACGTAAAATATTTATAAAATATAGTACTTTAAAAGAGAAATTAAGAAAATTACCAAGTTACCCTTGATAAAATTCGCTCTCAAAATTATATAATATAATATATAATACGTATATTAAACCGGGTAAGTATGATCACCCGGGTCGTTATCCCCAACGACTAGTGAAATTGAAACCACGTTTAGGTTCAGATTCTGATTTGAATAAGCAAAGATATTTTTGATATTCTAAATCTTCTAAAAGAAAACAATAATTAAAAAGGCAATTTAAGCAATTTAAACAAATACGGAAGACAAATAAAACGTAACAAATAAACAAGTAAACTAATTTTAACCCCTAAAAATGTAAACTAAATTTATAAACCTAAGATATGACAAAAGAAAATTTTAGAAAAAGAAATTACTAATTTTGGCTTTTTAGTTTAAAAGATATGAATTTTCTAAAATTTTAACTAATTAAAAACTATAAAAATAATAAAATTATTAAAAATAAAGTCCTAAAATTTTTATAAAAATTACACTAAATAAAGAAAGTGTGCAGAAATTTTATAAAAATAAAAGCCCTATTTTTTTTTCTTTTTATAAAAGTCTAATTAAACTAATTAAAACTAAACCCTAATTATTAATTAAAATATTAAATCTAATTAAAACTTAACAAAAGACTTAACTAAGGACTAATTATGCCAATACTAGAGGGACAAACGGAGCAAAGATACTAACTGATGAAGAACTAACTGAGAAACAATTAAAAACTAAAAATTACAAAACTAGTCCCTGAGAACCTAACCCGACTTCTAACAAAGTCCATTTTAGGCTTAAAGATAAGTTGAAACTAAAAGTGCTTTTCAGAAAAAACTTAAAGAAGCAAATTTATAAAATAAGCTAGGGAGAACAACTTTAACAAAAGCACTATGGTCTTAAACTCAAAGATAAGCTCTAAAAGAGCTTCTCAATAAGCTGTTACAGAAACTAGGGGTTTGGGCCATGTTTTACTAAAACAGTTATAATAAGCTCAAATTAAGCTCAATGTGAAAAAGGAAAAAAGTTCTAGGAAGTTTATGAGATGCTTAAACTATGTAGGCAAAGAAAATTAAGCTGGAAATACTTTTAAGCAACTGAAATTGAGCATGAACTAAGCAAACTCAGAAAATAAGCAAATTAGCACAGAATCTAAATAAGCTATTAGGCTCAAAAGACAAAACTAGACTATAAGCTTATGAAATCTAGTTAAGCTACTTATGATCTATCTATTTAAGCAATAAAAACTACTATCTTAAGCTAGAATTAAGATTTTAATAAACTAAGTATCTATCCTACTGTTTTTGGCTTTTTAAGTTTTTAAATGACTTTTGACAGTAAAATAAGCTAGGAAAATAAGCTAGATAACAAAATTTAAGACTTAAACTATATTAAGTTGTACCTAAACTTAATCCTACTTGAATCTAAGCTCCTAAATCCTATTTTGACTTAACTAAAAACTTGGCTAAAAGTAGCAGTACAAACTTGTGACAGCAGTACTAACATAAGTTAGTACTGCTGGTGCACTTGGTAGTACCCAAAGACAAAGAATGCAGGATATCCTAGTGACTATCAATACCTTAAACTTACTCAAATTGTGTGTATAGACACAATACAAGCAAAATCCAAGCCTTAAGGGCTTCGGATCAAAATTTAACAAGCTAAAAGAAAGGAAAAACTGTCCTGGTGTAAAAACTAAGATTATAAGCCATGTCTTTTGAAAATTAGCAAACTAACTTTTAAAAACTCTTAAACTACTGATTTTAAATGAAAACTCAACTTACTAAAACAAATTGCATTTCCTAATTTGACTTTTTGAAGTCAAAACTACTTGAACCAAACACCCCTTTATCTATTGATAGAAATTTATTAAGCTTTTGATTTTGAAAACTAGTGATTAAACCTTAACAACTAGGTAACTAATAGTTTATAACTAACTTATTTAACATGTTCTAACAACTGATTAAGCAAAATTCTAGGATCTACACTAATTTAACTAATATTTTTGGGTTTTATGGATTTTTAAGACAGAAATAAGAAACTAATGATCTATACCTATTTAAGCAAAAACAGATGAAGACATATAACTAATTAGCACTAGTACAGAAAATAACACAAATAAGCAACTAAATTAAGCAACTAAGCAGATCTATTCAAATAAGCAATATAACAATTATTTAAGCTAGAATTTAAAGGCAAAAAGAATTTTTAAAAGAAAACTTACTTTGTGCTTCAGCTAAACAGAAGCTAGGCTCAATTGAGCTTAATCTACAGCTCTGGCTTATTTAGAATAAGCCAGTGTGGGTCCATGAGAGCCCTTTCCTTATTGGCTCTCCTTCCAAAAAGCTCATAAATCCAAAATGCAAAGGAATTGAGTACTTAAGCTATTTATAGGGATTAAAGTAGGTTAGGATCTGAATTAAACTCTCTTATAAGCTTATAGACTTATAAGAGCTTTTGAGTAGCTTATGGTAGCTTTTAAGCAAGAAAATAAAGTTTTTTGACAGTTAAAAACTGTTGGACTTTGGTATAATTGCAAATTTGGCCCTTGTGTTTCTTTTCCCTTTTTCTAGTTATAAGTAACTTTCGAGAAATGCAAGTTTGGCCCTTGTGATTGTTATAAAAGGACATGGGCTAGGGTTTTGGGCTTTGTTGACTTTTATTGACCATCTTTGACTGTCTTTGACTGGATTTAACTTTTCTGGCTTCGGCTTTGATCCTTTGGCTTCTTTTTGTACTCCTCAGATTCTTGTGTCCGTGCTTGCTCGTTTTTGACTGTTTTCTTATGATTTTTGACTTATCCGTACCTGCACAAACAAAACACAAATACAAGCATATTTTTGCCATTTTTGGTCTATTTTGGGTTTAATTGGGTTATTTTTAGGTACAAACGGATATGTGTATTCTACACTTATCAAATCCTCTGAGGATAAAGATAGTTTGGGTGATCATGAAGATGCATCCAAACAGGGGAGGAGTATTGAAGACATTGATAAAGATGCTGATGTTTCTTTAGTTGATGATACCCAGGGGAGGTCAGATAATGAAGAAATGTTTGATACAAATGAACCTCATAGTGGAGAGGTAAATGTGGATATGTCAGTGTTAAGAAACAATAACAGAGTGCAAAGGAAAGAGATTTAGATACTAGTTGTTGAAGATAGTGCAGCTCCTACAACAATGAAGAAATAACTTTGCTTTAGACACTTATTTCAAATCAAGCAGCTAAACCTAGAAGTTGTTACTACTGCTGCTACTACAACAAAAACAACAAGACCCAATCTAGAGGGTAGTTTGTACAAGGAGCCAAGTGAATTCAGAACCCACAAAGAACACAACCTTCAATGATTAAAGACAAAGCAAAGCACTCATGATTAAGCCTGAAGTTCCTCCTAAAAAAGAAAGATCAAGCTGCTCTTAGATGAAGATTATGGCCAAGAAATCTTCAACTCACTAGAGGCTGAACATATAAAGAGGAAAGGCTTGTCAAGTAAAAAGGAAGAATGAAGCCAACATAGCTTTGATTGAGTCATTGGATAATACACAAGCTATGATGGACGGCAGCTTTTGAGTTAGCTCAGAGGCTACAACAGAAGAAACAAGGAGAGATAACTATTGAAGAAAAATACAAGACTGTTTGGTACAGCTTATAACACAAAAGAAAGAAACACTTTGCAATGTTATTTTTTTTTTTTCTTTAGAGCAAAGAGAAAAGAAGAAAACCAGCAACCTAAAGCACAAAGGAGGAATCTAATGTCTACCTATCTTAAAAACATGGGTGGATACAAACATAATCAGTTAAAGAACAAGAGCTATGAAGAGATCTAGAGGTTGTTTGATAATGAAATGAGGAGAGTAAATACTTTTATCCCTATGGATTATAAGGAAGTAAAAGGTAAAAAGGAAACAGAAGAAAGTTTTAAAGGAACAGAGGATGAACTGAAATCTGATAAGTCAAAGAAAGAAGAAAGTAGTGAGGAGAAAGCTAAATGCAGCAGAAAGAACATGCTTGGTAAGAAAAGAGCAGAGAAAGAGCAACAAGAAGAATCTTCAAAGAAACAAAGAATGGAGGAAGTTAAAGAGAACGATGGAGCATGAAATAAGTTGAAGTCAATATAGAAGCTGAGCTAAAAAAGAAATTGGGGGATAGTAAAGATGAAGAATATAGAAATTGATGCTATACCACTTGCTAACCAAACCACAAGTGATTGTTGAATACAAGCTTCTTAAAGAAGGGATAATGGCACATTATTAATTGATAAGAGTAGATGGAAGTTCCAAGAGATATTCTTCTATGATCAGGATGCTTCAGGGAATTGACAAAGAAGATTTACAGACTCTTTGGAAATTAGTCAAGACAAAGCATGGTGATACAAGGCCCAGAAGAATGAACATGAAAGAGGTGATGTTGGGGTTGATTTAAAAGTCATGTTGAACCCAAACATAAATGAGTGATTATGGAGAAACATTTACAAGGATAACAAAGTTACTATATGTAAGCTGTTTTGATATCATGTGAAGTGAACATTGAAAGTTTGAAAAATTTCCACAGCCATTATGTTAGTTGAAAAGAGATATCCCCTCACACCAATAACAATCACAAATATGCTTAATTAGAAACTTCAAACTGATTATTGGAATGAGATATGCTACCAACAACTCAAGCTTATGGTAAAACAACAAAATGGTCAATAAAAGGTTTAAATGCATCTTCCAGATAGTGATGAAGACTTTTAACAAAAAAACTTGAAGATTCAGAAGATGAACATCAAGTTTAGGGGAGGATTGTTTGGGACATAAAAGACTTCAAGAATCTAGAGAAACTATACTCATGTACATAATGGAAATATATGCTAAGTAGTTAGAACTTGTAGTATATAAAGGTACCACTTGCAATTAACAACTTTATATCATTTAGATACAGTCAAATAAAGGGTTACTCTGTTAGTTGAAGTTAACACTGCTCAAGTGAAGACTGAAATATAAGCTAATAGTTTAGTGCTGCTAGTATAATGCTAAGACTGCTAGTACATGTTACTACTGTGAGTACATATTAGTATCACTAGTACTAATGTTACTACTACTTATGTTTATTAGTGCTGCTGGTACAAAAAGTTTATGCTGCTAGATTACAACTGCTAGAAGACTTACTACTGTCAAGAGGATAAAGACAGTTTAAAGAGATAAAGATTGTTTGGAGAACAAGAATACTTATGAAAATAAGTATTGAGATATTTATTGTACAATAATGTATATATGGTCATTTGTTTAAGAGATTTACGTTTAATGTTTAAAAAGATTCTGATAGTAAGGAATGTATTGTAAGCATACTATGTACTCCTTAGTCTATAAAAGGAGACTACAAGGTCATTAGTTAAGATATAAGTTATGAGTATTTCATAGTTGTCAATCGATTTAGAAAAGCTTCAGGATGTAAAACCCTAGTAACTATTTGAAGAGTTACTCGTATATAAATATTGAACGTTTGGTTAAATCTTTGTTCACTTCACAATTACTTTTTTTAATCATAATACTTCTATGTAATTAAGGTGTAGATCACGCATACACTTTAGTAACTTACAAATTATTCTACAACAAGTTATATAAGATTTATCCCTAGGTATTTAACCATAGATAACCTTAGGGAAGATCAAGGATTGGGATCAACAATTCTCAACAAACACACGATGAAAATCAAAGAGTCCTTAAATGTGACATTCGATGAAAGTCCTCTCCCGCCTAAAACATCACCCTTGGAGGATGATGATTTAGTCGAATAAGAAGCTATTAAGGTTAGTGAAAAGAAACCCTTAGGAAATGATGTCAAAGATGAAAGCTTAGAAATTGACAAAATAGTCAATATTAAAGAATCTAAGATTCATCCTTTAGAAAACATCATAGGAAATCTAAACCAAAGAACCCTGATGATGTGTCATTTTATACACTTTTTCGAGGCCATTTAACCCCCTGAATCATGTAAATATCCCGATTTATTGTGCTTAATCATTTCTTATTATTGTTTTAGCATTTGGAAGGCATTTGGAGGAAATACACATGACTTGGACTCAATTGGGGAAGAAACGGGACAAGATTGCAACTCTACACGAATTTGATCAAGAAACGTCTCACAATGCGTGGAGACGTCGTCAAGATTTCTCCTGATGACGTCAAAGTATCAAAGGGACGAGGTCACAGATTTTGGTGACGACGTCACAGTAGCTGACACTAAGAAGCCCATAGAAGATTATGCGGGTTTACAACGTCACGACTTAAACTATACATATAGAACACTTGTTTTTTAGGTTTTGTGTGGAAAACTTTGGGGGAAACGAACATAAGTCGTAAGTAAACCTTAGAGAAGGCACTTAGGTTGATTTTTAGGGTTTCTTAACCCTTGTGTACTCATCATAACTCCATGTTTAATTAAAGTGAAGTTCTTTATCCCTTTTAATCATTCGCTATGTCTATGTGTTGTTTGATTAATTGTTCTTCGCTTTCAATTAACATGCTTGGCTGAATTTAAATTATGTTTGCTTATGATTGCATATAACCTAGTTAATTATCCATTTTATTATTGCTTCTTGCTAATGGTGTGCGCGTTAGGCTTTAGAAAACCAGCTATAAGATATTACATTAGCATAGACATCTAGGGAAACACGATTAGGTTAGAGGAAGCCTAACAATAGTCTTCATACTACCGTACCATTTGGGTAGATTCTGAATTAAGTATTTAATACTTACACATTACATTAACATGGGTGGTTGATGAGGTGTCATTTTATACACTTTTTTGGGATCATTTAACCCCCTAAATCATGCAAAGATTATGTGCTTAATCGTTGTTTTCATGTTTTTTGAACTTGGATGTCATTTGGAGGAAATATACGTGACTTGGGCTCATTTAGAGAAGAAACGGACAAGACTACGACTCTACACCGTTTATCTTGAAGAATTGTGCAAACAGAGCGTGGAGATGGCGTCGCAGACTTCAAGCGACGGCGTCAGGATTTTCAAAGTGACGGCGTCCCAGATTTGGCGATGGCGTTAGGACGTAGCCAACTTAAAGTGGCTCTAGAAGATTCTACGTGGCGATGGCGTCACGATTACAACACGACGTCGTTAGGACGATTTCTCTAAATATACAAAAATGATTTTAGGGTTTTAAGTGTGTAACTTTTGGGAGACGAACCCTAACTTTTATATTCGATGTTGTTAGCCTCAAATTGTATTATCAATCTCGGTCTTTATCTCATGTATGTTGTAATATGCTAGAAGGGTAACGGGCACGTTTATGTAATCTAATCGGTCACATGTTATGGGCTAAAGCCTAAGTAATCCTAAGTAATCCCGAGCCTGGCCCATAGAAAGCCCATAGGCATGTAAGCCTTATGGTGTAAGTATAAATACCCCTCTCTAAGTGTGGATAGGGTGTTGGTTCATTTGTATTTTCTCTCATTTTACAAGAAATCAACCACTCTTTTTCTTCTCTCTAATTTCTCTCTCTATCCTCACTCTAAATTTTCTTATCATTCTTCTCATCTTTATTTCTTGTTTCAATGGTGAAGTGAAAGTGATAATATTGGTTCTTACAATTGGTATCACTCGTCACGGGTGGGTTTGGTGATAAGTTGTGGCATTTTTCTATAGCTTATTTTGAGCTTACTTTTAAGGTTATAAGCTCACGAATTGTTCCTTCATATTTTAAACTTATTTTGAGCTTATTTTACTCGGATAACATTTGTATTTTGTTGTTGAGTTAAACTTTTAGGCTTACTGTTCATATCATTTCATTTAGGCTTATATTTTCACACTAACATTCTGATAACACATATCAGTATTTTTGGTCTTGAGTATATAAGTCACAACAATAAATTTTGTGTTTCCTTCAATCAAACAAGTGGATAACAATTTTTTTTATTGTTGTTTCTTTCTTTGTCTCAAACTGTTTATGTTCCAACCAAAAATCTCGTAGCTTATTTGAGCTTAAATATAGCTTTTTTTACAAGTTTTTTTAGTCCTTAACTTATTTCCATTTTTTTAGTTTGTGCTTATTGTTTACACAAAAAGCTTCTAACTTTTCGTAACATCTGGTTTGTAGCTTATAAGTATCATCTCTTTAATGGCTTATTTTCAGTTTTTGGTTTAAACCCCTCTCGAAAAACTCAAAATGATCATCCTTTCTTGTTTAAACGCTGCCATGTTTCTTAAGCTTTATGTTCGTAGCTTATTTGTGAAGTTCAACTTCTTTGCTTATTGTTTTTCTTCTTCGTGGCTTATTTGTGTTAATAGAGCTTATTACAAGCTTTTGGTTAGCTTATTTGTGGTCCACGGTTATAGACAATGACAAGGAGACAAGATCCAAGTTTTTAGCAACAAGGACTTTTGATTTTTGTTGTTTTTGTTAAAGACAAAAGAAAGGACACCAGAATCACAACTTATAGCTTAACCGGATACGCAATTTTCTAGCTTGACCGGATACGCATTTTGTTATTCAACCGGATAAGTAGCTCTTACTTGTGACCGGATACGCAGTTTAGAAGTTCACCAGATATGCAGTTTAGAAGTTCATCGGATATGCAGTTTACATGTTCACCGGACTCGCAGTTTACAAGTTCACCGGATACGCAGTTTACAAGTTCACTGGACTCGCAGTTTTAAGTTATTTTGGGTTTTTCGGTTTCGTGTGACGGTTCATTACGGGACTTCTAACGACTACCATTGTGATCGTGATCCTTTTTTGATCAATGTGGTATATTTAATTTTAAACCGACGATAACCGTACCATCCCGCGAGCAAAGAAATAGAAACGTTTACATTTTCTAAATTTCAAAACGATGAAGAAATGAAAATGGTAGGAAAATTTTTAAATTATTAAACTAAAATTGGACAATTACACATGCAGTCCTTGAACTCAAGTACTTTTTCAAAGATAGTCCTTGGCTTGTTTAATAACCCTCATTGTTGAAACTTCTTTTCACCGTTAGTCCTTATTTGAGTTTTAATCAACCGGTACTCATTTTAAGTTGAAAGTTTATGCACCGTTCGTCGTTTTACCTCATTGTTCATTAACAAAAGCTCAAATTCTTCTACCACACCAACGATTTCAACAACAATTCATCATTGTTTCACGGTTTCTTCTTGATTTTGTAAAATCCCATGAAATATTCCATTTCTTTTCTCAGTTTAAATCATAGATTTGTAAAATCCCGTGAAAGTTAATTGATTTCAATCCACAACAACAATCACTTTACCTACTTAAGATCCTACAAAACATTTTCACTTCACATCACGTTCAAATGGAAATGAAAGATACTTTATCTTTGTGTTTAAACTTAGATGAACAAGAGATACAACAACTGCAAAAGCAAGCAAAGAATTTAAAAGAGATCTCCATGAACAAATTAAATGCACTCAAAACAGCCACTTATTGCCTTGAAAGACAGACTTTCACTCACTCTCTATTGTTTGAAAGAGCATTTTTGAGACTCTTTAGTAATGACGTCAAAACTTTCAAGTATGTGTTATCTTAAAACATGAATAACTTAGAAAAGCAACTCAACAATGAAATACTTCACGAGAAGGATTCCAAGTCTGCTCTAAGTGTGATCAAAGTACAGTTTGACAAGT
This sequence comes from Tanacetum coccineum, assembly GCA_026074375.1. Classification (NCBI taxonomy): domain Eukaryota; kingdom Viridiplantae; phylum Streptophyta; class Magnoliopsida; order Asterales; family Asteraceae; genus Tanacetum; species Tanacetum coccineum. The sequence continues at coordinate 18,939 of BQNB010079640.1, read as the reverse complement.
TCATACATTCAGAGATGCTCAAGTCTTCCAATTATGATTCCAATGATCGAGAAGCAAGGCAAGACTTCAAAGACTACACTCAAATAGAAGCTCAATCCTTTAAAGACTTGATAATCCAACACATGGAATCCATTGACCAATGTATTGTTGAAAGAGCAAGTCATGAACAAGAGCTTCAGAATGGGTTGAAAAGGTTGAATGAAAGAAAGTTGCAGATTTAAAAGTGCATGGTTCAAGAAGTTAAAGCATCGGATGCTAGTTCAGGAGACAAAGACTGCAGTAGGATTGTATCAAACAAAGGGAATGATCAAGGTTTAGAGAATCAAAGCAACACATCTAGAGATGACAGCAGTAGGTCAAGGAATGAATGCAATGACAAAATCACTTCCGGGGATGATACAGACATCATACATTCCTATGACACAGAACCAATGGTTAAGGTACCATATACTGCTGAATATAATGTGTTTGCTGTTGACACACAACATTCTGAGCAACCTGAATACAGTATTAACATATGTGTAGTGGAAAAGGTTTATAGTAAAGTTATTCCTGATTCACCAGATATGTGTGATAATGAAATTCAGACTGACCAAAATGTTGTAGAATGTGATGATAAGCGTGTTGCGCTTGCTAATTCAATTGCAAATTTAAAACTTGACATTGATAAAAACAAAAAGATTCAAAAGCAATTAAAGAAAGCAAACGCATCATTGACTCAAGAATTAAAAGAGTGTAAATCTACTCTTGCAGAGACTAGTAGAACTCTGGGGGAGTCTAATAGTATTCAGGATAGTTGTTTACTTGCACTTCAAAATAAACAGACTGAGTTTGAGAGGTACAATACCCTAAATGACTATACAGTTGACTATGACAAACTTGAACATAAGTTAAATGAAACTCTAGGAGTATTAGCTCAAAAAGAAATTGACATAAAAGAAGGTTTAAAACTTAAAGCCTATGAAATTTTAGTTGTCAAAGAGAAATACGATGAGTTAGTCAAACAGAGTCTTTTAACAAAGTCACATTTTGAAGGTCTTGTCAAAGAGAAAACAAAGGTAATAACGGATTTGAAACTTAAGGAAGAAAAAGACATTGACAAAATGATTTCAATGGAAAATCCATTAAAGTCTTTGAATAAAATTGTTTACAAATGGAATCAATCAATTCAAACCATTCATATGTTAGCTCCCAAAGGCCCAACATTCAATGGTAGACCAACCTTTGCAAATCCAATGTACCTAAAAAAGGCTCAATCTGAAAAACCATGTTTGTATGAGATCCCATATGACCAAACTGATCTTGCAAACAGACTCGTCCTCGATAGGGAAGAGACTCTGACTCTTGAAAAAAGAGAGTCGATCAAAATTGAATAAAGACTTAGTGAGACCTTATGACCACACAAAGCTAAATAGTCTTTATGAAATTTTCAAACCAGCATCACAGGAATATCATGAACAGTTAGCACATACAAATGAAGTAAGAAAAAAATGTGGAGAAAATTGTTTGTAAAATCTAAACCAAATATTTTCAAAAACATCAGTTTCTTACCTGTTTCAAAATCAATAAGTAAAAGTAGACAAGCATACAATGTAATGACAAATAACGTAAATCACTTTAGAGAACTTGTTGATCAAGCTTAGGAAAAGCATTCTCATGATCATTTTCATGCACCAACTGCTCTTGATATGGAAGTGCTAATAAAAAACATGTTTGATGCCTCTTGCCATAAAGACACAGAATGATAGTTTCACATTTGTTCATGAACTTAAGCAAGAAATGCATGCTGGTTTAAAGTACATTGAATCCCTTGAAAATGAAATTGACGAACTTAAATCTGATAAAGCAGAATTTTCAAACATGTATGATATACTTTTGCAAGAATGTATGTCTAATGATGTTATGTGTTCTTATTTGCATTCGTTATCTGATTTAGATGCTCATGCTGAATTGCAATGCTTATATGTTCAAAGTGAAAGAATGTGAATGTCTTGCACAAAAGCTTTTGAAACAAATTGAAACTGTTAGTAAAGAAGTTTATAACGAGCTTTTATGAAGTTTTGCTAAATTAAAAAAACACTTAATTTCTCTTGAACTTGCTTTACAACAATGTCAAGAACAAATGAAAAATGACACAGTTTACAAAGAAAAAGCGTCAAATGTATTTCTAAAAGAACGTGAACAATATTTTGAAATACAAGATTTGAAAGCTCAATTGCAAGACAAGAACATTGCCATAAGTGAGTTAAAGAAACTCATTGAGAAGAACAAAGGAAAGGGTGTGGACACTAATTTTGAAAAACAATCAATCTTAGGGAAACCGCCTTTGCAACCAATCAAAAATCAATCAGTGGTAAGACAAACAACTGCGTATAAATCTGAACGATCCCAATTGTCAAGACATAGGATTGCCTCCCAAGTTGGTGTGTTACATGATTTAACAAAACCAGTCACTCCATATTCTTGGCCTCAAGTTAGGAAATATTCTTTTACTAAGCCTTATGATGTGAATGCACCTGGCCCTTATAGGAATAGCCCAAAGCATGTGTCATTTCAGTCACCAAAGGAATCTGTAGGTTCAAATGACATGGTTCATAACTACTACCTAGAGGAAGCTAAGAAAAAGGCACAACTTCAGAAAGACAAAGCCTTGAATACCAAACCTAGTGTGCAACAATCTGCTAGATTACCAAACACTGCTAATGGTAACAAACCGAAACCTAGGAACTTTAATCAACAACCTAGGAATTGGCCACCATCCATGAGTAGTCGTGTATCGAATAGAACTGTTATCACAGCAGAACCACTTAGGAATCACAAGCCATTCTTGAAGTCAAAAGACTTGGCATGTCCTACATGCAAAAAGTGCATTTACAGTGCAAATCATGATGAGTGCATCTTAAAATACCTCTCAAAGGTGAATTCTCGTGCCTCAGCACAGAAAAAGGATGCACAATCCCATAAGACAACAAAGAGATATATACCCGTAGAAAAGAAAAGCAACTCTAAGAATCATGGTAGACAGATCCCCATAGAACAAAGGTTTTCTCCAAATAAGTCCTCCAATGTGTATCTGAAAACAACGCCTCCTAGATCTGGTCTTACATGGAAACCAACTAGTAGAATCTTTACTCAAGTTGGTCTTAAGTGGATTCCCATTAGAAAGTCCGTTGAAATCCTCCACAACATGAATGATAGTGCTTCACCATTAGGAAATAAAACATATAATCCTGACACTACTATTTGTGCAAACTCTTCTTATTTGAATGCAGGTACTTCAATGGCTTCTGAACCCATCTCCTCAAAGGGTTCATCTAATGTAAATATTCTATCATCATCTTCATTGTATAAACATTCCATTTTTAATTATGTTAGAAAATATTTTTGAAAAACCAAATACAAAAATATAAAATTTCAAAAAGAAAATACAAAATCAGAAAAATCAAAAATTTACAAAAAGAATCTTCTCGACATGTCTCTTGGAATTGATAACATTTACATACCTATAAATGTTGATTAACATCGACACGGGCGTGTAAATGAAGTTCGAACAGGAGTTTCAAATATTTTCAAAACATGTCATTTCTAATTTTCTTTATGGCTTGTTATTAAATGACAGATAACAACCCGATCCTTAAATAAAGGTAAGTGTGCAATCATGTACATTTATCCTTACAACAAGAAGATAACAACTTCTCAGACTTGTACCGACACAAAAAGTTAATTCAAAAGACATTTAAAGTCTTTTGAGCTCAAGTAACATTGGTTTTTCAAAACACGTTGAACATAATTTTTCAAGAATTTCTCAAAAGGTTCTTTAAAATCTTTCAAAATTGTGTGTTCGACACTCCCTCCTCATGCATCTTTCAAAAGTCATTTTTTATAAGTGAATCAATTTTTAAGAGGGAGCTTTTAAAACCAAGTTTTAATGCGTTTAGGCACATACTCACATGTCTATTCTGTGTGTCTAAAACATCTCAAAAATGTTTAAACAAATGAAAAATGTTAAAATGTTAATAAGATTGAAACACTCATTTTTTTAAAACATATACAAGTAGCTCAAACTCAATTTTACATGAAATTTACAAAGTCATAATCCAATTCTCTCAATTGGTGTCGTATGTGTGAAATTGAAGGGGAGCCAAAGAAACGTTCCATTAATTCATGCAATGCAGGTGTCAACAATTTTCTCCCCATGCAACATTTTCATGTCTTAAATTTTAATCACATGGTATTTCAAAGACTAAGTGTATTAGTATTTAAAATAAGGGAAGAAATGTAATTAAAATGTGATCTTGAAAATAATAAGTGATCTAATCGACTCAAAGTGCTTTTTACTCTACGGAAAAAAGGTTTTATGGTTATGATCTTATACCCAACAACATCTTAATTTCATAATGATTCTGAAGTCATAAGGTGGTTAGGTTAGGAATCAGTCATATGATCCAACCAAAACCAGAGGGATCTACCCAAGGACAATTCATAGCTAGAAATAGTAGTCCTTAGGTATGATTGGAGATAAATGAGTAAAGGGAATTATGCCGACTAAGATTGAGCTAACACTGGAACAATCACAACAAGGTGTTAGTAATGACGTCTTGGTAAGCATTGAAGGGGTTGAAGAATGAAAAAGAAATGTATGGATAAAGGGTCTAAAGAAAGAAGCTCTCCATACAACTTTAGGTAGAAACTGGGTCAATACATAATCTATCGGTTTTCATAAAGATGAATTCTGGTATTGAAGATGACATCATGGACCCAGTGATGCAATGCACAACCTTTCCCAGCCATTCGAGTTTCTCTGAATAGAAACTTGTCTCATTTGTCATGGAGATACACACATTATCTATTGACATCTCACTCCGAGATTGTTGATATTGAATAGGTGGCAGTCTGCTCCAACCTCCGATTACTAAAACCAAAACGCACTAATCGAGTCTAGAGCCAAGAGATCAATAAAATAAATCTCATTAGGACACATTCCATTACAAACACTTGTTGAACATCATCAAGTTCACAAGCTATTAACAAGAGTCCTACACATTATCCTTGTGATTTTGCTAGAACATCCGAGTGATACTTAAGTATTCACTATAAAGATGGAAATCCTGCTTGAGCCAACATCAGACAAGCTCTTGGTAGGTGACTTGCGCGATTATATGTGAATCAAACTTGTGTCAACTGGAAAGAAACGATGGTGCGATTCTATGTGAATCAAACTTGTTCCAATAAAATGAATTGACAGTTTAATCAGAAAGATAGTAACTATCAGATTCACTCTTACCGTGTTGTTCCTTCTTTAGAGACGACTCTAGTAACGATAACGATATGCAGCTGTCGAACCCTGTCAAGAAGATTCATATGAATTCTATCTGATCACAGGCAGTATTTATACTGTAAAATAGACCTCACTGAACTGGAGGTTAATGCAACCGAATCTCGATGAATGACAAAGCCATATTCGTCCATATCTGCTGTTTATCACTAATATTTAAATGCAGGTACAAACGACGGTGTTGCAGCCTCATTCTAGCAGAGTTCGATTCATTACCACATGCTCATGCTCAAACTACAAAGACATACTATAAGCATCAAGATTCAAGAATCAAGAAAGCTCAAGAATTAAAGACAAAGACTTCCGCAAACTTTGATATTAAAGATAACTCCTCAGAAACCAAGCTTCGGGGGAGATTATTAGAGAGCTTTCAAGAAGATGAAAAGTATGAGCATGTTGGTCAAGACACAAGATGGAAAAGACGATCAAGACTGAAGGATAAAGATTTAAAGATCTAGGACGTAAAGACGAATTCAAAAGACAATGACCTAAGGGCAAAGATCAAAGAACATAAAGCATGAAGAACACCATACAACATAATAAATACCAAAGACTCAAGAACTCAATGACAAAGCAATCTCATATAAGCATCAAGATTCAAGAATCAAGAAAGCTCAAGAATTTAAAGACCACACATCAGGGGAGATTGTTAGCCTCAAAGATGTCTGTGAACATAGAAAACTCAGAATCTGTAAGAACCTCACTTCGAGGAAGATTGTTGACCTCAAGATAATGAGTCTAACATGAAAGCTTAGAATCTCTCAGAAACTAAGCTTAGGGGGAGATTATTAGCCTCAAATTATATTATCAATCTCGGTCTTTATCTCATGTATGTTGTAATAGGCTAGAAGGGTAAACGGCCTCATAAACGTAATCTAATCTTGTACTAGTTCCGAACTAAGGTCCATTGTAATCCCGAGCCCGGCCCAAGAACAAAAACATACCCCCAACCAAAGCCTTAATAGGACGGCCATATGCAAGTATAAATACCCATCTCCAAGTGTGGAGAGGGTGTTGGTTCTCATTTGTTCATTTTACATTTTCAAGAATTAACCATCTATTTTTCTTTCCTACTTTCTCTCTCTAACCTCTCTCTATTTTTCTTATCATTCTTCTCATCTTTATTTCTTGATTCAATGGTGAAGTGAAAGTGTATTTTGGTTCCTACATTTGGTATCAATCGCCACGAGGTGGGTTCGTGATTAGTTCATGATTTATTTATTTTAGTTGTTGTTTTAGTTCGTGTTCTTTCTCAACCGAAGCTTTACATATTTTTTTTGATTTTTAAAGTTTAAACATACACTAAAAGATCATTTACTTTGGTAAGATTGATCTAGTATCTTAATAATATAGGTGTATAAGGTTTTAATCAAGAAAAAACTCATTTTTTTAACTTTAGTTTTTCGAAAAACCTTATAAAGTACAAATCTTGATTTTGAAAATTTTCGCTTAAAACCATAAAGTTTACATTTTTAAGGTACCTATAGGTTTAGTAATACTAGTTGTACAAGAAAATTAAGGAAAACTATCAAAAAATATGTCTTTTTATGTTTTTAGGATTGTGTGTTTCGTTCTAGTGTTGACCGGAATTGCAGATTGCAAGCTTTCACCGGAATAGCAGTTTTCTTTTTTTACCGGAATAGCAGTTTCCTTTGTTCACCAGAATAGCAGTTTCCTTTGTTCACCGGAATAGCAGTTTCAGGAACTCACCGGAATAGCAGTTTCCTTTGATCACCGGAATAGCAGTCTTCTTTGTTTACCAGAATAGCAGTTTCAAGACCTCACTGGAATAGCAGTTTCCTTTGATCACCAGAATAGCAGTTTTTTGTGTTCACCAGAATATCAGTTTTCTTTGTTCACCGAAATAGCAGTTTCCTTTGTTTACTGGAATAGCAGTTTCCTTTGTTCACTAGAATAGCAGTTTTTCAAGGTCAACCGGAATAGCAGTTTTCCAAGGTCAACCGGAATAGCAGTTTTCCAAGGTCAACCGGAATAGCAATTTTCCAAGGTCAACCGGAATAGCAGTTTTCATTTGAAAACCAAATTTGAAACTTCACTTGGACTAAAGTTAAAACACATAAATTTGTAACATAAATTATACAGTTTATTTCTTTGACTTGTAAAATCCCGTGAAACATTCACTTGTTTTCAAGGTTTTATCAAGAATTGTAAAATCCCGTGTAGTTTCAAGGCATAAAACACATAAAAGACAACTCATAACAACATAATTAATTTCAATCACCGCTCGATCATAAAGTAATCTTTTTCATCAAAAAACCACAACAAAATCACTTTACCTACTTAAGATCCTACAAACCATTTTCACTTCATAATTTAACAAATCATTCATCATGACTACTCTAATCACATCTTCCACAACCGATAGTCAAATGCATAACAATATAGTAGTCGGTTCAAGGGATCGTCCACCAATGCTTGCAACGGGAAGATATGCTCAATGGCAATCACATTTCTTAAGATACATTGATACAAGACCAAATGGTGATGCCTTGAGGAAATGCATTTTGGAAGGTCCATACCAACTTACTACTGTCACAATCCCAGCTGTACCTGCAACAGAGAATTTTCTAGCAGTTCCAGAACGAACAGTAGTTGAGACACTCTTGACTATGTCTCCTGAAAACAAAGCTCATTATGAATCAAAAAAGGAAGCAATCCATTTGCTACTGACTGGAATTGGAGATGAAATCTACTCAACTGTTGATGCTTGCAAGACAGCTCATGACATATGGATAGCTATTGAAAGGCCATAACAAGGTGAATATCTTAACATTCAAGATGTCAAGACCAATTTGTTTTGGGAGTTTGGAAAATTCACTTCTCATGATAGAGAGTCAATGGAGTCATACTACTCCAGATTTTACAAGATAATGAATGAAATTATAAGAAACAATTTGACAGTTGCTACGATGCAAGTCAATGTTCAGTTTCTTCAACAACTTCAACCAGAATGGTCAAGATTTGTGACAATTGTAAAGCAACATCATGATTTAGACACAGTTTTATATCACAAGCTCTTTGACGTTCTGAAATAGTATCAAAAGGAAGTTAATGAAATCCGTGTTGACAGAATAGCCAAGAATGCAAATCCATTAGCACTTGTTGCTACTGCTCAACAATATCCTAATCCTTATTATCAAGCACCAAAATCTTACAAATCATATGCACCACCATCCAAACAATCATCTTCTACCAGATCTAATGCATCTACCAAATTCAAAGGCAAAGAGATAGCCAACCCAATCTCACCTCCATCTGAGTCAGCTTCTGTAGAAGACAATGATCCAAAACAAGCTCAAAGAGATAAGGATATGCAAAAAAATTTGGCACTCGTTGTAAAGTACTTCAAAAAGATCTGCAAACCTACCAACAACAATCTCAGAACTTCTTCAAACTCCAGAAACAAGAATGTGGATACTACTCCAAGGTATAAAAATGAAAATCAGACTGGACAGTTTAGGAATCAAAGGACAATGACAGTTGTTGGGGCTAAGGAGACTGTAGGCAGTCAGGTAGTGCAGCAGACTGAGATACAGTGTTTCAATTGCAAGGAATTTGGTCATTTCACTAAGGAATGCAGGAAACCAAAAAGGGTGAAAGACTCAACGTATCACTAGGAAAAGATGTTGCTGTACAAACAAGCTGAGAAAGGTGTTCCATTACAAGTAGAGCAAGCTGATTGGCTAGAGGACACGGATGAAGAGATTGATGAACAAGAATTGGAAGCACATTACAGTTTTATGGCAAAGATCCATGAGGTTCCTAATGCAGACTCAGGAACTTATACTGAGCCATTAGAACAGGTCTAAAACGATGCTGAATATAATGTCTTTGCTAATGTGAGACAACATTCTAAGCAACCTGAATCCACTAGTAACACATGTTTAGTGGAAAAGGATGATAGTAAATGTCACTCCTGATTCACCGAATATGTGTGATAATGATATCCAGACTGAACAAAATGCTAAAGATGAGCGTGCTGTGCTTGCTAATTTAATTGCAAATTTAAAACTTGATGTTGATGAAAATAAAAAGATTCAAAAGCAATTAAAGAAGGCAAATGCATCACTTGCTCATGAATTGAAAGAATGCAAATCTATTCTTGCGGAAACTAGTAGAACTCTGGGGGAGTCTAATAGTATTCGGGGTAGTTGTTTAATTGCACTTTAAAATAAACAGACTGGGTTTGAGAGGTACAAGGCCTTAAATGACCATACAGTTGACTATGACAAACTTGAACGTAAGTTAAATGAAACTCTAGGACTATTAGCTCAAAAAGAGATTGACATAAAAGAAGGTTTAAAAGTTAAAGCCTAATGAAATTTCAGTTGTCAAAGAGAAACATGATGAGTTAGTCAAACATAGTCTTTTATCAAAGTCACATTTTGAAGGTATTGTCAAAGAGAAAACAAAGGTTATAACGAATTTGAAACTTAAGGAAGAAAAAGACATCGACAAAATGATTTCAATGGAAAAGCAATTAAAGTTTTTGAATGAAATTGTTTACAAAAGGAATCAATCAATTCAAAGCATCCATATGTTAGCTCCCAAAGGCCTAACATTCAATGGTAGACCAACCTTTGCAAATCCAATGTACCTCAAAATGGATCAATCTAAAAAACCATGTTTGTATGAGATCCCAAATAACCAATCTGATCCTGCAAACAGACTCGTCCCCGATAGGGAAGAGACTCGGACTCTTGAAAATGAGAGTCGATCAAAATTGAATAAAGACTTAGTAAGACCTTATGACTACACAAAGCTAAATAGTCTTTATGAAATTTTCAAACCAGCGTCACAGGAATATCATGAACAGTTGGCACATGAAAATGAAGTAAGGAAGAAAATGTGGAGAAAGTCTTTTGTGAAATTTAAACCAAATATTTTCAAAAACATTGGTTTTTTACCTGTTTCAAAATCAATAAGTAAAAGTAGACAAGCGCACAATGTAATGACAAATGATATAAATCACTTTAGAGAACTTGTTGATCAAGCTTGGGAAAAGCATTCTCATAATCATTTTCGTGCCCTAACTGCTCTTGATATGGAAGTGCTAATAAAAACATGTTTGATGCCTCTTGCCATAAAGACACAGAATGATAGTTTCACATTTGTTCAGGAACTTAAGCAAGAAATGCATGCTGATTTATAGTACGTTGAATCCCTTGAAAATGAAATTGATGAACTTGAATCTGATAAAGCGGAATTTTCAAACATGTATGATATAGTTTTGCAAGAATGTGTGTCTAATGATGTTATGTGTTCTTATTTGCATTCGTTATCTGATTTATATGCTCACTCTGAATTTCAATGCTTATATCTTCATAAAGTGAAAGAATGTGAATGTTTTGCACAAAAGCTTTCGAAACAAACTGAATCTGTTAGTAAAGAAGTTTATACTGAGCTTTTAAAAAGTTTTGCCAAATTAGAAAAACACTCAATTTCTCTTGAACCGGCTTTACAACAATGTCAAGAACAAATGAAAAATGACACCGTTTGCAAAGAAAAAGCGTCAAATGTATTTAAAAAATAACATGAATAATATTTCGAAATACAAGATTTGAAAGCTTAATTGCAAGACAAGAACATTGCTATAAGTGAGTTAAAGAAACTCATTGAGAAATGCAAAGGAAAGTCTATGGAAACTAAGTTTGATAAACCATTTGTTGTTCGACAACCAAATGCTCAAAGGATTCCAAAACCATCAGTTTTGGGCAAACCGGCTCCTTTTTCAGACTCTCTTGAGAGGAAAAGTTTTTCACAAACAAAGCCGGTTCCCAAAACTAATGTGTCAGAGAGTTTATCAAAATCAGTCACAACACAGATCTTACCTCAAACAACAAGACAAGCTGTAAGAAACACAAATGTGATTAAACCAGGCATGTATCAAATTGACATTAGGACAACACAAACTAAAGCACCACGGTTGCCTCAGACTTCTAGGAATACTAATCCTCGCGTGTCTACCTCTACAGGAGTAATTCATACTACTAATGTTAGCAGACCATAGCTTAGGAGCACTCAAATAAAAGATGAGGTCGTGCCAAATAATAGTCACGTGAAGGATAAGAAGACTGAAGTAGAAGACCATCTTAAGATTTCTAGTATTTCTAATAAAACAAAGTCTGTAACTACGTGTAATGACAGTTTAAAATCCAGAACTTCAAATGATAATGCTGTTTGTGCTACTTGCGAAAAATGTTTAGTTGATTCAGATCACTTTGCTTGTGTTACTAAAATTTTGAATGACGTGAATGCTAGAATTAAAAAGCCTAATGTAGTGCCTGTTAGTACTAGAAAACCTAAAATTCAAGCGAACAAATTTGTTGCAACACCCCCTAGGAGAACAGTTGCATCAGAATCCACTATCCAGAATTCCAAGAGTTACTATAAGATGCTTTATGAGAAAACTAGTAAGGCATGGAAATGGTGGATAGAACAACAATGCCTATCAGGATATAAATGGGTTCCTAATACAAAATCGAAATGGGTGCCTAAAGCTAAGAATGAAAATGTGAAAGAGAGAGTTAGCTTTGCCATAGATAATGTATCTAGGATTACTAATGTCCTGAAACTCACAAATTCTTTAGGATCCAAGTTGTTAAGTATTCCATCATTCTCTAATTCTCTTGCAGATTGTTCAAATCATCCTATTCATTGTTGACTCAGATGCACAAAGCACATGACGGGCAATATAAAGATGCTGTGCAATAGTGTTAACAAATATTTGGGTACCGTTCATTTTGGCAATGATTAATTTGCTCTAATTCTTGTTATGGAGATTTTGTTCAAGGAAATATCACGATCAACAGGGTTTATTACGTCGAAGGCCTCAATCACAATCTTTTCTCGGTTGGTTAATTTTGTGATGCGGATCTGGAGGTTGCTTTTCGGGAATCTACGTGTTTTGTTAGAGATCTTCAGGGAAACGATTTACTCGTCGGTAACCGTGGATCTGATCTCTATACAATTTCCCTTCAAGAAATGACTTCATCAACTCCAATCTGTCTCATGGCTAAAGCTTCACCAACTCAAGCATGGTTATGGCATCGAATACTTTCTCATCTTAACTTGGACTACATCAACCTGCTTTACTGCGGAATATAAGAACAGTAAATTATCAAACAAGGTTTTAATATATACGTTTTCCACCTTGACCCAAAATCTCATACTTTAGAACTAGCTAACTAACTTATTAACTAAACTAACTAACTACTATGTACACACCCGCACTCGTTTACTCAGACTTCATTGGGAGAGCTGTATGTTTTCTGAATGCACTATAACCTATGTCGATGTTCTCTTTATATAGGGGCAGAGGTTCTAAGACTTACAAGAAACCTAAGTTCCAGTAACAATTGTATTAAATACTTAGTCAATGATTTGAATTTGATTTGATAAATTTAGAAAACTAAATCAGATTAATCTTAAGTTGTAATTAATCTTCAATCAGCATTAATCATTGTTTGACTGCATTGAATAAGATCTTCAATCAGCATTAATCGCTGTTTGACTGCATTAAATGAGAAGATAACTACTGTTTGACTTCAAGTCTTCTAGAATCCCATAATGTTGAATTAGTCCTTCTTGTTTCATTCTTTTGTTCTTTTGTCTCATCAAATCTGTAAATCCTAACAAAAATCAATAAGTAAAAGTAGACAAGCGTACAATGTAATGACAAATAACAAAAATCACTTTAGAGAACTTGTTGATCAAGCCTGCGAAAAGCATTCTCATAATCACTTTCGTGCCCCAGCTGCTCTTTATATGGAAGTGCTAATAAAAACATGTTTGATGCCTCTTGCCACAAATACACAGAATGATAGTTTCATATTTGTTCATGAACTTAAGCAAGAAATGCATGCTGATTTAAAGTATGTTGAATCCCTTGAAAATAAATTGACGAACTTGAATCTAATAAAGTAGAATTTTCAAACATGTATGACATACTATCACAAGAATGTGTGACTAATGATGTTATGTGTTCTTATTTGCATTGTTATTGATTGAGTAATGTGCTCACTCTGAATTGCAATGTTTATATCTTCATAAAGTGAAAGAATGTGAATGTCTTACACAAAAGCTTTCAGAGAAAACAAACTAGTCTGTCTAGTAAGACGTTTATACTGGCTTTTACAAAGTTTTGCTAAATTAGAAAAATACTCGATTTCTCTTGAACTGGCTTTACAACAATGTCAAGAACAAATGCAAAATGACACAGTTTGCAAAGAAAAAGCGTCAAATCTATTTCAAAAAGAATGTGAACAATATTTTGAGATACGAGATTTGAAAGCTCAAATTACAAGTCAAGAACATTGCTATAGTGTGTAAAGAACTTCATTGGAGAATTGTAAAGGAAAGTCTGTGAAACTAAGTATGATAAAACACATCTTTTTTTTCGAAACCAAATGCTCAAAGGATTCCAAAACCATCAGTTTTAGGAAAACTGGCTCCTTTTTTAGACTCTCTTGAGAGGAAAAGTTTTTCACAAACAAAGTCGGTTCCCAAAACTAATGTCGGTCGAGAGATGTCTCAAAACAGTGAGTCACTACACGATTTTACCATCAAAAGCAAGACAAGCTTGTAAGAAAACAATGATTAAATCGAGGATTGTATCGAGTGGACACTAGGATCAACACATACTGATCACCAAAGTGCCTCAGATTCTAGGAATACTAATCCTCGCGTGTCTACCTCTACAGAAGTAATTCACAAAACTAATGTTAGAAGACCACCCTAAGAAAGATAAGGTTGTGCCAAACAATAGTCAAGTGAAGGATAAGAAGACTGAAGTAGAAGACCACCCTAGGATTTCTAGTATTTCTAATAAAAAAAGTATGTAACTGCGAGGAATGACAGTCTTAAAATCAGAACTTTAATGTTAATGTTGTTTGGGTACTTGTGGAAATGTGTTGTTAATTTAAATCATGATGCTTGTGTTTCTTAACTATTTAAATGACGTGATGCTAGACTAAAAAAGCCTAAAGTAGTGCCTATTAAGTACTAGTAAACCAAAGTAAGCGAACAAATCTGTTGCAAACACCCTCTAAGAAAATAGTTGCATTAGATGTCACTATTTCAAAAAATCCCAGAGTTCCTATAGGTTGTTGTTATGAGAAAGCTATTAAGCTGGAAATGGTGGATTAGAACAACAATTCCATAAGGATTATAAATGGGTTCCTAAGACAAAACAACAATGGGTTGCTAAACTTAGGAATTGAAGAATGTGCAAAAGAGAGTTAGTTTTGCTATAGATAATGCATCTAGGATAACTAATGTCTTGAAACTCACAAATACTTTAGGATCCAATTTGTCAAATATTCCATCGTCCTCTAATTCTCTTGCAGATTATCTTCAAACTCATCCTGTTCATTGTTGACTATGTGCACAAAGCACATGCCGGTTAATTAACGCTGACTGTTGCAATTGTTGAAAAAATACATGGAGTACCGTTCTATTTTGACACATAGATCAATTTGCTCCAATTCTTGGTTATGGGAGATTTAGTTCAAGGAAGTCTCCTGAATCAACAGGGTTTATTACGGTCGAACGGCCTCATTCCACAATCTCTTCTCGATTTGGTCAATATTGTGATGCAGATTTAGAGGTTGCTTTCGGAAAATCTACGTGTTTCTATGTTTCGTTAGAGAGAGATCTTCAGAGAAACAATTTACTCACCGGTAACCGTGGATTTGATCTTTATACAATTTCCCTTCAAGAAATGACTTCATCAACTCCAATTTGTCTCATGGCTAAAGCCTCACCAACTCAAGCATGGTTATGGCATCAAAGACTTTCTCATCTTAACTTCGACTACATCAACCTGCTTTCAAAGAAGGATGTCGTGATTGGTTTACCAAAACTAAAATATGTTAAAGATCAACTATGTTACTCTTGTGAAGTGAGTAAAGACAAAAGAAGTTCATTCAAGACAAAGGTTGTTCCAAGTTCAAAAGGACGACTAAATTTGCTTCATATGGACTTATGTGGTCCAATGCGGGTTCCTAGCATAAATGGGAAGAAATACATTCTGGTAATTATAGACGACTACTCCAGATATAATTAGACTCTATTTCTAAGATCCAAGGATGAAACACCAGAAGTTCTAAAATATTTCCTCATAATGATTCAACAAAATCTTTAAGCCCTAGTAATTTCTGTTTGAACTGATAGAGGCACAGAGTTCTTAAACAAGACATTCCATGCATTCTTCAAAGAAGAAGGAATTGAGCATCAAACCTCCACCCCTCGAACACCTAAACAGAACAGCGTTGTCAAAAGACGAAACTGTACTCTCGTTGAGGCTGCTCGCACGATGCTCTTAGCTTCTAAACTTCCTTTATTCTTTTGGACTAAAGCAATTGCAACCGCATGATATACTCATAACAGATCTATCAGCATCCCGACACATGAGAAAACAACATATCACATCATCAATGACAAGAAACCTTTAATTAAACACCTTCACATTTTTGGTTAAACTTGTTACCTAACCAGAGATGGTGAAAATCTTGATAAGATGAAAGAAAAAGGGGATCCGTGTATTCTGGTAGGATACTTCACTTAGTCTAAGGGATCCTGTGTTTACAACAAGAGATCCCGATTGATTGTTGAATCCATACATCTTAAATTTGATGAAATCAAAGAGATGTCTGGGATATCTGTTGCTAATGACACTTTAGGCCTCGTTCCCCAATGATAAAAGGCGTCAGATTATGACAACTCTGGCCCCGTCCCCCAACTACAAAATGTTTCTCCTACAGCTGATACAACAGTTCCATCACAACAAGAGTTGTATCTTCTTTTTGGTCCTTTGTACGATGAATTTTTCACTGCAGGTACTTCAAGTGTCAACAATTCTTCTTCTCCCACTGACAATTCTAAACAACAAGACACACCACCTACAACGAATATTCAATCTTCAATAGAACCAACAAATCCAACAAATGTTAATGCCGAGGAAAACAACAATAATTAAGCAGAAGATACACAGTTCCATCAAGATGAATTTATCAATACTTTCTGTACACCGGTATGAGAAATTACTGAGTCTTCCTCACGTAATATTGATAATTCAATTATGCATACCTTTTATCAACCACACGATTCCAAATACTGATGGACAAAAGATCACCTGTTAGAACAAGTTCGTGGAAATACATCCAAGCCAGTACAAACAAGAGGACAACTTGTAACAGATCCTGAAATGTGTATGTTCGCACTCACCATGAGTATTGCTGAACTAAAAACTATTAAAAAGCAATGGCTAATTCTACATGGATAGAGGCAATGCAAGAAGAGCTTCATCAGTTTGACAAACTATAAGTCTGGGAACTCGTTGACAAACCCTTTGGCAAGAACATAATCAAACTAAAGTGGTTATGGAAGAACAAAAAGGATGAAGATCAAA